>VMKM01001960.1:0-98773 GCA_008360985.2 Macquaria ambigua | reverse complement strand
GAGCATTGTGGAGAAAAGCCTTCGTGTGTTCTTAAATTCGAGTTGTTGTTAGAGAATCCATTGGAGTTACACCGGTTGTCCCTGCAGGTGCAGGACGTGAACGACAATGCACCAATCTTCCCGAAGGATACTGTAAAGCTTGAAATTAGAGAGTCAGCTGACAAAGGAGCTAAGTATCGCATTAATGCAGCACACGATGCAGATATAGGCAAGAACTCCGTTGAAAGCTACATTTTGCAACAAAACCCCCACTTTGTGTTCAGTATTCAGACGACAAGTGCTGGCAGTAAATACGGTGAGTTGGTTTTAGATAAGGAGTTAGACCGAGAGGAGCAGCAGGAAATGAAATTATTGCTGACAGCTGTGGATGGTGGCTCTCCTCAGAGATCCGGGACTGTAGTCATACACGTCATTGTACTTGATGCTAATGATAACGCCCCAGTGTTTACTGAGGCCGTATATACAGCCACGTTACCGGAAAACTCACCTATGAAAACCCCAGTTATCACTGTAAGTGCATCAGACGCAGACGAAGGTGTCAACGGAGAGGTTACATATGAATTTAGCCGAATCTCTGATAAATCAAGAAACCTTTTTTCACTAGATGAGAAAACTGGAGAAATCAGTGTATCAGGTGGCATAGATTATGAAGAGGGGCCCAAATATGAAGTGTTTGTTGAGGCCAAAGATGGTTATGGCCTCTCTTCAGAAGCAAAAGTAATTATTGATATCACTGATGTGAATGACAATGCCCCAGTGATATATCTAAAATCACTCACCAACCCCATACCTGAGAACGTGTCACCTGGTACAGAGGTGGGCATCATTAACGTGCAGGACAGAGACTCTGAGAGTAACCGACAGGTCCGCTGCTCCATTCAGCAAAACGCCCCCTTTAAGTTGGTTCCTTCTATTAAAAACTATTATTCTCTGGTGACCACAGGACAACTGGACCGTGAACTAGTGTCTGATTACAACATTACAATCACTGCCACTGACGAGGGCTCTCCACCTCTGTCCTCCTCTAAAACTGTTCAGTTATCTGTAGCAGACATCAACGACAACCCACCGGTGTTTGAGGAACAGTCCTACAGCGCATATGTGACTGAAAACAACAAACCTGGCTCCACTTTATGTTCCGTTACTGCTCGAGACCCCGACTGGAGACAAAACGGTACAGTGATTTATTCTCTGTTACCCGGTGAGGTGAACGGTGCCCCGGTGTCCTCCTATCTCTCTGTTAACGGAGACACGGGGGTGATCCACGCTGTGAGGTCGTTTGATTATGAACAGTTCAGGAGTTTTAAAGTGCACGTGATGGCCAGAGACAACGGTTCTCCTCCGCTCAGCAGCAACGTGACCGTCAGTGTGTTCATATCGGATGTGAATGACAACTCTCCTCAGATACTGTACCCCGCCCCGGAGGGCAACTCCTTCATGACCGAGCTGGTCCCCACAGCTGCACACGGAGGCTCTCTGGTGTCCAAAGTGATAGCGGTGGACGCGGACTCCGGACAGAACGCCTGGCTGTCCTATCATATAGTCAAATCCACTGATCCGGGACTTTTCACTATCGGTGTCCACAGCGGAGAGATCAGGACACAGCGGGACATTTCTGAGTCTGACAGCATGAAACAGAACCTTATTGTGGCAGTGAAAGATAACGGACAGCCCTCTCTCTCTGCCACCTGTTCCATGTATTTACTTATTTCTGATAACTTGGCTGAGGTCCCAGAACTGAAGGATATTTCTTATGATGAGAAGAACTCCAAACTGACCTCATACCTGATCATCGCGCTGGTATCTGTGTCCACCTTTTTTCTGACCTTCATCATCATCATCCTGGGTGTGAGGTTTTGTCGCAGGAGAAAGCCCAGACTGTTGTTTGATGGAGCAGTCGCCATCCCCAGCGCTTATCTCCCTCCTAATTACGCAGACGTTGACGGCACTGGAACTTTACGCAGCGCTTACAATTATGACGCCTACCTGACAACAGGTTCTAGAACCAGTGACTTTAAGTTCGTATCATCTTACAATGACAACACACTGCCTGCTGACCAGACTCTGAGGAAAAGTCCATCAGACTTTGCTGAGGTTTTTGGAGATTGTGATGGTTCTCCTGAGGTAGGAACACATTTCATTTCACTAAACTCGTGTTCAGCGTCCTGAAGAAGCAGTTCTTGTCCTTTGCTTTTACTGTGTTCAGTTGTGTCGTTCTATTTTTGTGGTGGTTAAATACACTTTTATTGGTCTAAGCGTTGTTAAGAATTAATGATGGTTCCTAGAGAGATTAGACTTAAGCTGATATCGATACAGATTTTGGTGATCATAGGTTAAAAGTTACCCTTTAAATATCACAGCCTTTAAATTTCTTCTTTCTTTCCCAAGATACGACTTTTACACAGCATCTTAACATCCACCCACACACGCAGAAACGCACACCAATACACTCTGCGCACATACTCTAGTTTAACATGTCCATACTGTTAATTCCTTGGAATGTTTGAAATGTTTTTGAGACTATTTGTTATTTGAAGTTTATGTTTCTCTATCTGTTCGTATGCTTGCTCTTTTTTATGTTCCAGTGAGGTAAAACTTTTCGAACTATGTTCCTTGTCTCTGTCCTTGGTGCTGAACCCGGTTTGACTTCCTAATGCATTTTTAGGGATAGTTCCCTCTGCATTTTATGTTGTTGTCATTTCCCCCCTTTGCTTAATTTTGTTTCTGTACATTTCCTACTATATAGATTTTGCTAAATAGTTAGGTTTCCTTGATAGATACCATATATTGTTTTCCAGCAGTAAATAGTACCATTATAAACATTCTACAATACAAAATGAATACAAAGTAATGCATAGGCTATCTAATGAAGTTATTGCAGTCAAGGTTTGACAGAGCAGCCTGCAGAAATAGTAGTTTTACCCTTAAAGTTTGATAGTCTTCTATTTGATGCATTTACTGTTATAACTTAAGAAATGAAATGTCAGCCCTATTTACTTGACATTTGCAACAACTGTTGATCACTGTCAACCTGCTCTAAAGTCTTCCAAACTTCAGAGTTAAGTTAAATATCATAGTGTAATAGCACACACCATGGTTAATATTTAGCTAAAGAAAATTAGTCCTCTCTTACTTTAATTTTAAATTATGGGAAACATTTTTTGCTCATCACAAGATGTGTGATCTTTCCCCTGAATGGTCAAAATCCTCACAGGATTGAGCTGTCTTTGAATTCAGTGCGTTAACTTAAGGCATTAAACTGTTGGTGATATGTTTGAAAACACACAACTGTTCAATTTACAGGTAAATGATGGTCTAGTAGGTTCAACCTGGTCAGTTAATATGCAGTAATACATTTCCATATGTTTCCAGTCTGCAAAATTACAAAGTGTAGTCTCATAGGATGTGAGCAAGAGAAGGTGTTTATGAAGACAATTATTTTTTTTCTTCTGTTTTACTTGATCTCATCTTAACCCGGCAAGGTGGGACTTTGAGGAAAGTGCAGAAAGAGGAAAAAAATGACCACCATTTCATCAACTAGATATTTGGTTATTAGTTATTGTGCAGTTTTCAGATACAATGAAACACTAACAGAAGAAATCTAAAATAAAAGTGGTCCCCCTTTTGTCCTTAGACATAGTTTCTGTGCTTTTTCTGATTGTTGTTTGGAAACAGGGGCTCTTCCTGAGACAAACTTACAACAATTTCATGCACTGAAGCAGTGTTTTTTTGTTGTTTTTAAAAAAATATATAAATAAGGGTCACTGAATGGGTCTATATTTTAAATATGCAAAGAAAAAGAAATCATGCATCGCCTTGTTATACCTAAACAAATACTCATGGTGTCAGTGTGTACCAGCAAACGAGAAGGAACGGTCATTCTCCACCCTTCTGTCTCAACGAATTTAAAGCCTGACTCTGCTATTGTACCGCAGTTGACAAAAACCGCTTCGTGTAAGACTGCAATGTGACAATTGCTGTTTGTTGGAAGAAATCACGGATGCATCGTTGATATATTTTGACCTACTTAGTATACACAGTTTTTAATGTGTATGTGATCTTCCTCACAGTAACAATGGGTCACAACAGATTTGCGCTGCTCTGCGGCCTTGCTTTTATTTCCCTTGTCCTCCACCCCGTCAATGGAGACGTGAGCTACTCTATCCCGGAGGAGATGAAACGTGGATCTGTAATTGGAAATATCGCTAAGGATCTGGGACTTGATTTGGGCAGACTGTCCGCTCGCAAGGCCCGTATCGATATTGAGGATAACAGTGTTAAGTACATTGGTGTGAATCTCAACACAGGAGACTTGATCGTACAAGAAAGGATTGACAGAGAAGGGCTTTGTGCTAAAAAGGCATCGTGTGTTCTGAAACAGGAACTCGTACTGGAAAATCCTTTAGAACTGCACCGTATTAGTATCCGCGTTCAAGATATTAATGACAATTCACCGCAGTTTAAAGAGGATTCACTTAAGATTGAAATTCACGAATCGGCGGACAAGGGTGCGCGTTTTCTGCTGGATGAGGCGCACGATGGAGACATCGGAGAAAATGCTGTTCAGGGCTACTCACTTCAGCAGAATGATCATTTCAAACTAAATGTAAACACGAAAGCAGGTGGACGAAAATATGGTGAATTAGTTTTAGACAAAGAGTTAGACAGAGAGGACAAAAAAGAGATCATGTTATTGCTTACCGCATTTGATGGTGGCTCTCCTCAGAGATCAGGCACTGTAGTCATACACGTCACTGTCCTGGATGCTAATGATAATGTACCAGTGTTCAGCCAGACCGTCTACAAAGCTAGTCTGCCTGAAAACTCTCCTTTAGATACTGTTGTACTCGCAGTGAGTGCAACTGATGCAGACGAGGGAATGTATGGTGAAGTTACTTACGGATTTGATCAAGTTTCAAATGAAAAGCAGGTTTTCTCTTTAAACCCTAAAACAGGAGAAGTT
Source organism: Macquaria ambigua (assembly GCA_008360985.2). Taxonomy (NCBI): domain Eukaryota; kingdom Metazoa; phylum Chordata; class Actinopteri; order Centrarchiformes; family Percichthyidae; genus Macquaria; species Macquaria ambigua. Next base: position 93,810 of record VMKM01001960.1, on the reverse strand, counting down.
CAAGTGACTGGATCTATTGATTATGAAAAAGAATCGTCATATGAAATGCAGATCAGCGCAAAAGATGGTCTGGGACTGGCGTCATATGCAACCTTGATTATTGAAATTACTGATATGAATGACAACGCCCCAGTGATATATCTGAAATCATTGTCTAACCCCATACCTGAGAACGTGTCACCTGGTACAGAGGTGGGCATCATTAACGTGCAGGACAGAGACTCTGAGAGTAACCGACAGGTCCGCTGCTCCATTCAGCAAAACGCCCCCTTTAAGTTGGTTCCTTCTATTAAAAACTATTATTCTCTGGTGACCACAGGACAACTGGACCGTGAACTAGTGTCTGATTACAACATTACAATCACTGCCACTGACGAGGGCTCTCCACCTCTGTCCTCCTCTAAAACTGTTCAGTTATCTGTAGCAGACATCAACGACAACCCACCGGTGTTTGGGAACAGTCCTACAGCGCATATGTGACTGAAAACAACAAACCTGGCTCCACTTTATGTTCCGTTACTGCTCGAGACCCCGACTGGAGACAAAACGGTACAGTGATTTATTCTCTGTTACCCGGTGAGGCGAACGGTGCCCCGGTGTCCTCCTATCTCTCTGTTAACGGAGACACGGGGGTGGTCCACGCTGTGAGGTCGTTTGACTATGAACAGTTCAGGAGTTTTAAAGTGCACGTGATGGCCAGAGACAACGGTTCTCCTCCGCTCAGCAGCAACGTGACCGTCAGTGTGTTCATATCGGATGTGAATGACAACTCTCCTCAGATACTGTACCCCGCCCCGGAGGGCAACTCCTTCATGACCGAGCTGGTCCCCAAAGCGGCACACGGAGGCTCTCTGGTGTCCAAAGTGATAGCGGTGGACGCGGACTCCGGACAGAACGCCTGGCTGTCCTATCATATAGTCAAATCCACTGATCCGGGACTTTTCACTATTGGTGTCCACAGCGGAGAGATCAGGACACAGCGGGACATTTCTGAGTCTGACAGCATGAAACAGAACCTTATTGTGGCAGTGAAAGATAACGGACAGCACTCTCTCTCTGCCACCTGTTCCATGTATTTACTTATTTCTGATAACTTGGCTGAGGTCCCAGAACTGAAGGATATTTCTTATGATGAGAAGAACTCCAAACTGACCTCATACCTGATCATCGCGCTGGTGTCTGTGTCCACCTTTTTTCTGACCTTCATCATCATCCTGGGTGTGAGGTTTTGTCGCAGGAGAAAGCCCAGACTGTTGTTTGATGGAGCAGTCGCCATCCCCAGCGCTTATCTCCCTCCTAATTACGCAGACGTTGACGGCACTGGAACTTTACGCAGCGCTTACAATTATGACGCGTACCTGACAACAGGTTCTAGAACCAGTGACTTTAAGTTCGTATCATCTTACAATGACAACACACTGCCTGCTGACCAGACTCTGAGGAAAAGTCCATCAGACTTTGCAGATGCGTTTGGAGATTCTGAAGTCTTCCCAGAGGTACGAGAAACCCCAAAACACATGGTGTTATTACGTTTTCTGCCAAAGAAAGTTTCGTTAACTTTCCAACCTCAACTAATACGTGCAATGACAATATAAATCGACAATTCTTTCTTCCTGCCTTCCTTTTGGTCTTTCTTAATGAGTTACATATAATTGCTGTAACTTGTATCTAATTAGATTTTTCCTGCAGCCTTCCCAGTAAACACGTGTTCAATAAATCTCCACATAAGTTTTCATTTGGATATGATAGTGCTTATTCATACGTATATGTAATATAAAAGTTAGAACTAACAACAGATTGAAGTTGTTGTGAAAATAGAGATTTTTCCCAGTATTGGCAAAATCTGATAGGCAGTCTTGTACTCTCACAAAGTATTTTGGTGGATATGATATCTAACTGACAATATTCAGGGTACAATATGTATGTTTATGTTTAAGACCATGTGAGATCCACTTAAAACGTTGTTACTGTTGTCTGCTACACATGCCTTATTAGACTGATAAAGATCTGTGTGATTCCAGTCAGATAGTTTCGATTACATAGGATATTATGTCATCAAGTTATACGTAGGTTTCCATATTTATTCTCGTAGTATTTTCTACTTCCACTGTATTCTGAATGATATATTGATTCATATTCAACCAAAAACGTCAAATATAGAGTACATTTTTGATCATTGATCAATAGATTTTTCTAACATTTTTGGTCCATGCCTTCTTTACTGTCAGCATACCTGGTGTCCAGAAAGTTGTCTAAGAGTGTTTAAATCTGTTGACTTCCGATTGCTTTCTGGAATTCTTGTGCACTGTTTGGAGCCCATCTGTACGTTCTTCTGATGTTAAACAGATTACTGGGCTCAGTTTGTGAAGTGTAAGTTTCTGTTCTTTTAATGAACACAGTAATTTGGCTGTGATCAGCCAGAGGTGTTAGTGGTTTAACTATAAATGAACTCAGAGAGAAAGGGTCTAAATCTGTTATCATGTAATCTACTGTACTACTGCCAAGAGGTGAGCAGAAGGTGGGTCTTCTCAAGGAGTCACCTCAAAACCTACCGTTAACAATGTACAGACTGAGGCTTTGACAGAGCTGGAGCAGGTCTCTTCCATTCTTGTTTACCTGGGGGTCAGAATTATGGCGAGGAAGGTTAGTGGTGTTTTGGTGAAAGTTTTGTCCAAATATGTGTTTGTTACCATTCTCTGAGATTGAGTCTGGACGTGAGCCAGTACGTGCATTGAGGTCCCCACAGATCAGCACATTTCCCTGGGCCTGAAATCTGCAGATCTGGGTGTGGAGATGTGGGAAGATTTCCTCGTTGTATAGGGAGAGTCACTGGGAGGAACATGCATTGTACAAAGAAACAAATCTTTTTCTATACATGTGATACTTTTTGTTATTTTGATCCAAATGTGTGAAGGTTCAGATTTTATTGTTGTTATATTTTGACAGTTCAGATTTGTACCAAATTATAATCCCTCCTGAATCTCTCCCTCTTTTAATTTCTGGGTTTTTAATTGAGGACACAAAGATTTCTTTGTAATTTGGGGGGCAGTGGATGTTGGAATCAGATCTACACCAGGTCTCTTAGAGGATAAGAAAGTCTAAATCTTGTGAGTGGTCTTTGAATTCATGGGTTTTGTTTTTCTGTCCAAACAGAGAAGATATGTTGAACTGAACAAGTGAGTTAAATGAAGTATTGTTATTCTGTGTGTGTGTGTGTGTGTGTGTGTGTGTGTGTGTGTGTGTGTGCGCGTGTGTGCGTATGGGCATTAATGCCTTAGTCTTGAGGAGAAGTCTTATACGACCTGGCTGTGCTGGTTGCTGAACTGGAATGCAGGGCTGAGGTCCTGGGTTGGGCCTGGTCTTTGTGGGCGGGGTGCTTGTCTGTCTTGCTGGTGTGGCTCTGGTTCTGGGTTGGTGGCTCTGTTGGTGAGGTGATGATGGCGGAGGTTGGTAAGGTCCAGGTAGATAGCTGCGATGCTCTCTCGCTGGTGGTAAGGGGGGTGGTCCAGTTATACGGTGGCTGGCTCGTCTGCTGCGCATGGGGGCTCCAATCACGCTTCGTGCTAAGGCTACATCTTTAAGTGTCTTAGCAAAGACGCTCACAATGTCCTTACGGAGGTGGACGTGGTCATGGAGGCTGTGGTTGCTGAGGTTGGGGTGATGTGCCAGGTGTACATTGGGCATGAGAGCACATCCCCAGGAGATTTCCACATTTATCCTGTGGATGGTGAGAGGGTGGAAATCTCTTCTGGGAAGGATAGTGGAGACAATGATCTTGGAGTTTGGGAATGTCTGAGTGAGCGCCACCCTCTTCACAGATTCAGCTACTCTCTCCTTGTTTTGGGCTGATGTCGGGCTGACAGCTGGTGGATGGCAGTGGGTCAGGCAGGGGCGGTGGGCTGCTGGTGGATGGTTTTAGTTTGGGGTTTGGTATGGTGTTACTGGAGGATGGTAGTGGTAGTGGGTGAGGCTGGAGCAGCAGGCTGCTGGTGGAAGGCCTTGGCTCAGTGTGTTGTGTGTTACTGGTGGCAGACAGTGGAGCTGTGGCAGCGAGGCTCTGAAGCTGGTCTTTCAGGCTCAGTATGGTTTGATGTTTTAGGTGCAGCTCCTCTCGCACTTCTGTGAGCTCCTTCTTTAAAGTCTACCTGTGCTGTTGCAACTCTGTCACTTCTCCTCTTAGTTGTTGCAGTGAGGTTTTGAAGTCTTTTTTCATCTGGCAGAGCTGATCTTCAATCTGCTGTAAAGACTCATTGGAAGGTGAGTGAGAGAGCATTTCCTTCAGCTCCACCAATTCTATCTCATGTAGAGATAGGCTGTCTCTGAGCTGGGTCACTGTGCCCTGCAGCTTGTCTTCAGGGTGCTGCTCCCGCTCCTCTGTTTGTCCCTTGTCTGCTGCCTGCAGAGCACTGCTGCTGCTAGTTTTGTCTTTGCCTTGTGTCTCTGTCAGTGCTTTAATAGTACTGAAGTCCTCTTGGACTGATGTCAGACTGGCATGTTTACATCACAGTGTTGTCACTGTCTTCTTCTCCAATGATCACCTGTCTGCCATTACAGATTCCTCTCTTTTTGTGGTCTTTATAGTGCGAACAAATCGCTTTATGCCAGGAATCAGTGTTGTCTGTGTGTAGAAGGAGGTTTGAAATTACCAGCATGTCTCCTTGTTGACTGTAGTCTGCTGTTAATGTCTCTGGATTGTCCCTCAGAAGTTTTTGTTTAAAGTTTTTCTTTGCCTGTGCACTTTTTAGTTCTTTAGGGTACTCCATTACAAGGGGGAGGACTTTTCCCGCTGTTGCATCAGCCATGGTGGGCTCCTTTGTTGTTGCTTAGTACGCTAGTTAGGAGGCTACTCAGTTAGCAGACTTTGGCACACTTTCTGTGCACAATGTATATTTCACTATTTGATCAGACTCAGATAGGAGGAAGATAGTATTTTCAGTCTTTTTTGCTTTGTTGTATGTTGGGTAGCTTTCCCTCAATTGTTGTTAGTCGCCTACCTCCCTGGTTAGCCGTGTTAGCTTGTCGTAGCTTCTTCTTTTACCGCTTTCTTGTAATATTGTAGCAGTTTTCTCTCTAACTTCTCTCCCAATTCTTGTTCTTGTTGGTTCTCCTCTTCTATGTCATTTTCTCAAAGGTTTCAGAGGTTTATCTCATTTTAAAACAGTTTAGGTTTGTATTTTCTTTAAGAGCTGAAGTGAAGCATCTCTCTTTCTCTCTCTCAATTCAATTAAATTCAATTTGCTTTATTGGCATGAATGTCACAACGGCAATATTGCCAAAGTGTCAGGTAATAATGATATAAAAACAATAATAAGAATAATAAGAATAATTAAAAATAAAGAAGTAAAAAAGGTACAATTCATAAAATCAGGAAAATAGCAAAAAACTTAAATACACATGCCAGACTGTGGAAGTGTGTGTTGAAGTTTAGTGTGTGCGTTGATGTTGGTGTAGGAGTGTGTGTGTGTGTGTGTGTGTTTGTGTGTGTTTGTGTGTGAGATGGCCTACGTCAAGATACGTATTTGTCATATTCAGTGATGTTTTATTATGTGTCCCTGAGTTTGTGACATGCAGTCACATATTGTGCAGCTCAGTCTGCTGCAGGTCCTCCTCCTAATATAATCTGTTGCTTTTCACTGTCATTGAGATCTGTGAAGTTTGGGATTAACAAATTAAATGTCTTAAAGTATTCTACTCTGATATGACTGTATCTGTCACATTTTAAGAGGAAGTGCATCTCTGTCTCTACCTCACCTGTCATGCAGTGACCACAGACTCTGTCCTCTGTTGGTAGCCAGGACTTCTTGTGCCATCCTCTCTCTATGGCTAGACTGTGGTCACTGAGTCTGTATTTGGTCAGGATCTGTCTCTGCTTTGGATCTCTGACAGTAAAGAGATACTCTGCCAGTCTGTATTCATGGTTTAGGGTCAGATAGCAGTTCAGTTTGTTATGAGTTTTGGTTTCATTGGTCCAGTGTTCCAGATAGGCATCTTTTGTTAATTTAATAATTTGGTTTACTCTGATCAGTGGTTGGAAAGCAGTGCTGGTCTGAGGTTGAACAGTGCTGGGTGTTATTTGATCAGTAAGTCTCAGGACCATCTGACAGAAGGGACTCTTTTTGGGGTTCAGGTCTTGGGTTTGTAGTGCATGAAAACTCAATGTGTCTTGGGGGCTCAGTTTGAGATGTAACCAAAATTCTCTCTCTCTCTCTATTTGTAAGAGCGTATTTTATTTATGAGGTTATCCAGTGGTAGGTCTATCAGAGGACTCATCTGTGAGAGACACACTCTACAATGGCTGCATGATAACATTTTACTAGGAGACTTGGCATTTTAATTTCAGTCAAACATATTTGCTTATTACATTCCGTTATAAACGAGTTTTAATGTTTCAAATTAATTAGTGCAACTAATCTATAATTATGACAATAACAATAACTATTTTCTTACACCCATAGCCTGTATTGTGTTATGACAGTGCTTAAAATTGTAATCCAATTAATATAATTCCTCTATCATTTCAAGATTATAGTATACTACTACTACTTTTACTACCAATACTACTACTACTAGACTAATAATAATAATTGTAATAATTGTATTAATAATAGTAATAATAATGGTATATGTACAGTCTGTCATTTCTTCATTACACTCATGGTGTCGCTATTCACCAGTCTACGTGAAACATTTCCACTCCACCCTCTGGTGTATAGACCAATAAAAGGTTAATTTGTCAGTTGCTGTTGGTCCTAGGGTGAAGCCAGAGTAACTGCGGAGTGCTGCTGATTTTCTTTTGACTGAAATGTTTAATCCTTATTGAATTTGTAATCTAAACGAGGACATTTTTTTCTGTAACGAAGGCATTGCCATGATGGGGCTCAAACTGAGCTGCGTCGTTTTCTTTCTAATGTTGCAAGCCGTGAATGGCGACGTGAGCTACTCCTTTCAAGAGGAAATGAAGCGCGGATCTCTTATTGGGAATATAGCGAAGGATCTTCACCTGGACTCGAGTAAACTGTCTGCTAGAAATGCCCGTGTTGATGCCGCAGGAAATCGCAAACGTTATTGTGACATCAGTCTCGGTACTGGAGATTTAATTGTGGCCGACAGGATTGACCGAGAGGGGCTTTGTGGAGAAAAGCTGTCGTGTGTAATAAAACGCGATCTTGTACTGGAGAATCCTCTGGAACTGCATTCTTTCAGTCTTCACATTCAAGATATTAATGATAACTCGCCACAATTTAAGGAAGAATCGATCAATATAGAAATTCGAGAGTCGGCAGTCAGGGGAGCTCGTTTTGTGATAGAAGAGGCGCACGATGCGGATGTAGGACAAAATTCAGTTCAGCAATACAGCCTTAAAAAGAATGATAATTTCATTTTGGCTGTTAACGGAAACACAATAGAGCTTGTTCTTGATAAAGAGCTTGATCGTGAAAAACAACAAGAGATCAATTTGCTTCTCACAGCTTTAGATGGTGGCTCCCCTCAGAGATCAGGTACTGTAGTCATACACGTCACTGTACTGGATGCTAATGATAACGCCCCAGTGTTCAGCCAGGCCGTTTATAAAGCCAGTCTGCCTGAAAACGCACCTTTGGATACTGTAGTGGTCACAGTGAGCGCAACTGATGCAGACGAGGGAATCAATGGAGATGTGACTTATGAATTTGGACATGTTACCGAAGATGTGAGGAAAGATTTTAGTATTGACCGTAAAAACGGAAAAATAAAAGTTAATGGTGCGATTGACTTTGAAACTGTTACAACATATGATTTGCGCATTAAAGCAAAGGATGGTTTAGGATTATCGTCCTACACAAAAGTAACTGTTGATGTCACCGATGTCAATGACAACATACCTGTAATCTATGTGAAATCTCTGGCAAATCCAGTACCGGAGAACGTGTCACCTGGTACAGAGGTGGGCATCATTAACGTGCAGGATGCAGATTCTGATAATAACCAACGGGTCCGCTGCTCCATTCAGCAAAACGTCCCCTTTAAGTTGGTTCCTTCTATTAAAAACTATTATTCTCTGGTGACCACAGGACAACTGGACCGTGAACTAGTGTCTGATTACAACATTACAATCACTGCCACTGACGAGGGCTCTCCACCTCTGTCCTCCTCTAAAACTGTTCAGTTATCTGTAGCAGACATCAACGACAACCCACCGGTGTTTGGGGAACAGTCCTACAGCGCATATGTGACTGAAAACAACAAACCTGGCTCCACTTTATGTTCCGTTACTGCTCGAGACTCCGACTGGAGACAAAACGGTACAGTGATTTATTCTCTGTTACCCGGTGAGGTGAACGGTGCCCCGGTGTCCTCCTATCTCTCTGTTAACGGAGACACGGGGGTGATCCACGCTGTGAGGTCGTTTGATTATGAACAGTTCAGGAGTTTTAAAGTCCACGTGATGGCCAGAGACAACGGTTCTCCTCCGCTCAGCAGCAACGTGACCGTCAGTGTGTTCATATCGGATGTGAATGACAACTCTCCTCAGATACTGTACCCCGCCCCGGAGGGCAACTCCTTCATGACCGAGCTGGTCCCCAAAGCTGCACACGGAGGCTCTCTGGTGTCCAAAGTGATAGCGGTGGACGCGGACTCCGGACAGAACGCCTGGCTGTCCTATCATATAGTCAAATCCACTGATCCGGGACTTTTCACTATCGGTGTCCACAGCGGAGAGATCAGGACACAGCGGGACATTTCTGAGTCTGACAGCATGAAACAGAACCTTATTGTGGCAGTGAAAGATAACGGACAGCCCTCTCTCTCTGCCACCTGTTCCATGTATTTACTTATTTCTGATAACTTGGCTGAGGTCCCAGAACTGAAGGATATTTCTTATGATGAGAAGAACTCCAAACTGACCTCATACCTGATCATCGCGCTGGTGTCTGTGTCCACCTTTTTTCTGACCTTCATCATCATCATCCTTGGTGTGAGGTTTTGTCGCAGGAGAAAGCCCAGACTGTTGTTTGATGGAGCAGTCGCCATCCCCAGCGCTTATCTCCCTCCTAATTACGCAGACGTTGACGGCACTGGAACTTTACGCAGCGCTTATAATTATGACGCGTACCTGACAACAGGTTCTAGAACCAGTGACTTTAAGTTCGTATCGTCTTACAATGACAACACACTGCCTGCTGACCAGACTCTGAGGAAAAGTCCATCAGACTTTGCTGAGGTTTTTGGAGAACTGGAGGAGTCCTCCCAGGTATGAATAGCCTATGTTGCATCCACTGTAATTCATGAAAATAAGTTTAATCAAATATGCATTTCTCTCAGTTTTTATTCTCGCATACTGTATAATATCCCACCAACCTTTCTTAAATGTAGTTCTTCTATGTCCATATTACTGTGTGTCGTTGTTCTATATGGTCTTGTTTGAATGTATTGTTTGAGTATTATATTTGAAACAGTTTTTGAACTGTCTTCTCTAACGGTTAATTCTTTTAATTTCTAAAATTGCTTTGATTTAAACTTTTGTAGCTTTTTATTTTGATTGCTTTTTATTCATTATTTTCTGTCTTGATATGGTTTCATATTTCATGCTTCCAATCTATCAACACAGTTGTGTGCAACTCATAAATATCTCACAACTGCAGTTTTGTCCTATATGTGTCATTGTTAAAGACAACTTACTGAATGCCTTTCATATTCACCATCTGGCTTGCTCTGTGCAGTCAATATGTGCTTTATTGAGACCATGAGCACACCATCAGATGTTACATGAGACTCATTAGTACTGGAAAAAGTCATGACATGTTACAATTGAGTACATTTCTGGGTTTCACAGGTTATTCAAGTAAATCAGGGAGTTCTGGACATGATGCTTGTTTCCCTTGCAGTGTAGTAATGCTCCATTGATCAAATTAATTGTGATTAACTACCAGAGATATTATGCATTGTTCTTTGTGTCATTTTCTCAAAAGATTCTTTACCTTTTATGCAGTACATTTTGAAGCTTCTGTATGAGCCAAACACTTTGTTTGGGCTAATCATTCACTATTCATCTGCTCTTGTTGATTTTGTTTAACCTGCATGAAAGATGAGTGACATTCCTTTTTAAAGGCACTGTTTCTTGTATTGTTGTTAGTGCATAGTCTTTATTTTTTATTACAAATACAACTGCCTGTATTGCCCTGAAATCTTGACTGAAACAAATGCTTTAATAGCAATTCAGAAATAACATCAACAACACTGATCAGCTTGATAGCAACATACAGTGTGCAGTGTAACTAAGTCTTAGTAATCAGCTTCAATATATAGACTGTCAATAATAAATTATGTCTCTCACGTAATCACATGGTCAATGTTGAAGAGGAAATGACGTCTGTGGCCATATTTGTCACCATATGTCGTTTACAATAGATGACTTTGTTGCTAAATATTTCTGGCTGATGTTTCTTTACAGTCCAGGGAAATACGTTATTACGGTACCTAGCAGACTGCTTTATGTATCTCACGAGTTGGGTGACTGAAAACCTCCTTAGACATGCTATTGTTGTGTAATAGCAGCAGGTGGAAGACACCACCTGAAGAATGTAGGTCTTTACTTTTATAGCCAGTCCACTCCCCTTTATAAACATATATGCTAAACTGGCCTCTCTTGTTGTGTTTGATTACTGATCTAATCTGATTTGACCACAGCTTAAGATATAAATTAATCTAGAGAAAAATAAATGAGTTGTTTGTATTATAACTTTAGTTTGTCAGTTTCAGTAGAGGTGGCCGTCCCATGGAGATACATCCAGTGCTTGTGCTAACTTAGTCCTATGGAGAAGCCTCTGATTTTACAATGAAGGCCCTTTATTACATTATGACTGTCTATTAGTTGCGTTCTTGAGAGGATACTCACTGTCAGACTATCCTGTGTCTCTCTTGTGTGACTTTTTGAAAGCTGATTTCTTTTTTCCCCCCATTTCTGATTGGAAAGAAATTGCTTTGAGGTGTAGGTTGGGCCCTTTTTCCTCTTCACCATATGTGGTGTAGTAATATTAAATAACTGCAGTAACTGTAAATCACCATCACATCTGTAGATTGGCAGTGTTATATCACTTTGTAGGTGTATAGAGGTGGTAGAGTAGTGAGTCCCCACACCAAGTTTTCTGACTTTTTGATTTCTGCATTGAGTTTTATTTTCTTTGCTAGCACTTATTTGTCCTAAGATACAGTGGTAATAAAAGTTGTTCCTTAGTCAGAATTTAAACAAACTTTCTGTTTATAAACTTAATGCATGTCTCCTACTCTTTCTGAAACTTGAAAAATGAAACTTTTGTCAACACAAGTTGATGCTAATTGTATGGATGTCAGGCCGAGTGGCGGCAAAGACAGTCCAGATTTCTTCTAGACTGAGTTACAAACTCGGTGATGTCAGCATTTCTAGAGCCTACATACATGGATTTAGTTTACATACATTTATATTACGATGTAGTCAAACAAACCCTTGATTACAACACATGACATGAAAATATTACTGTATCTCAAGATAAGACTGCCACAAGTAAAAAGAATAAAAACAAAAATAAAATAATCCCACTAATGGTGGAATAATGACAGGACTATATGGGGCAATGCTACCTTAATCCTACTGGAGACAATATTGTTTCATAGCAAACTGTACAACCATGATGTGATGACAGAGGTGACTAAGGTGGGCTGTGATTTTAATATAAATTGCAAACATGCACATGGATGGTTTCGATACAGCTATTAGCAGCTCTCTGCAGTCATGCCTGTGCTACAGTACATTTAGACTGCAAGCTTACTTTAAAGAAAGCACATACATCTCCATGTTTCTCCGCCAACATATCAACTCAGCCTAACATAACTAAATTCTGAGCAAAACAAAAAAATAGTCAAAAGTCTTGTGTCCCACACCTGCTGATGTACATCATTGTTATGGTGACTACAGCCTTTCAGATTTACATATTATATGGACTGGAACCTGGTCTACTTCTTGCAGAAATGTCCCTCTGATAAAATGACAAAAATATAAATCAACACCCCCTTTTTTGAGGATTATCAGATGATTACTATATATTTACAGATGGGATGCAATTACAAATGAAGGAAATTATACTAATTGTAATGTCCTTGTATCAGACAAAGACTCCTATCCATAGTAATTGTTATTCTGTACTTTATTTTTTCATTAAAATGTATTTAAATGTGCTTTCTCTGACAATTTAAAGACAACCTGAACTCATTTACAACATGTGTTTTGTATGTAGCTTGTATATCTGAAAAAAATTGTGGCTTGACAAACTGCATGTTGACTTCAGACCTTGTGAGTCTGTCTTTGATGCATTGAACTAAATGCATAGTAGTACTTGTTGCAACACAGTCTCCTGATTTGGACTGGTTGTGGGTGACTGGTAGTTGCAAGAGTTGTAAACACCAAAGTACGTTTACCTTTTGTTTTATTTAGAGGAATAGTGGGCAAAGTTGTGTAGGCTACAACCAATATTAACAGTGTTCCTTTTGTTTTTTTGTAATCAGTGTTATTGTTGAACTTAACTCACGGTGTCGCTATACACCAGCCTTAAAACGGTCTAATTCATTTATCCTTTGTGGACATACCTTCTTATACGCCCATTGCGTGGTTTAGATATAGCCACAATCACGCTGAATCGCTGTTGCTATTCGTGTTATGTGGTTGAACTGTTGTTGTTGCGTCGATTCTTTAACGTCTTAGGAAGTCATCCTTGACGATGGGTTCAAATAATATCGCGTTTCAGCCGTGCAGCTTCTATTACCTCCTTCTTTTTTTGCACGCCGCATATGGAGACCTGAGCTATTATTTTCCTGAGGAGATGAAACGAGGATCAGTTATTGGAAATATGGCCAAGGATCTCGGGCTGGAGAAAGGCACGCTATCCAACAGAAGAGCCCGCATTGACGCCGATGGGACTGACGAACGTTACTGTGACATAAACCTGAATAACGGAGATCTGATTGTTGCCGACAGGATTGACCGAGAGGGTCTTTGTGGAGAAAAGGCTTCGTGCATCCTAAAATATGAGCTCGTGCTGGAGAATCCACTCGAGCTCCATCGGATTAGTCTTCACATTCAAGATATTAATGATAACTCGCCACAATTTAACGAGGAATCGATCAATATAGAAATTCGAGAGTCGGCAGACAGGGGAGCTCGTTTTGTGATAGAAGAGGCGCACGATGCGGATGTAGGACAAAATTCAGTTCAGCAATACAGCCTTAAAAAGAATGATAATTTCATTTTGGCTGCTAATGGAAACACCATAGAGCTTGTTCTTGATAAAGAGCTTGATCGTGAGAAGCAAAAAGAGATAAATTTGCTTCTCACAGCTTTAGATGGTGGCTCCCCTCAGAGATCAGGTACTGTAGTCATACACGTCACTGTGCTGGATGCTAATGATAACGCCCCAGTGTTCAGCCAGGCCGTTTATAAAGCCAGTCTGCCTGAAAACGCACCTTTGGATACTGTAGTGGTCACAGTGAGCGCAACTGATGCAGACGAGGGAATCAATGGAGATGTGACTTATGACTTTGGACATGTTACTGAAGATGTGAGGAAGATATTTAGTATTGACCGTAAAGTAGGTGAGATACGAGTAATTGGCACTGTTGATTATGAAACTGCCACATCATTTGAAATACGCGTTAAAGCAAAAGATGGGTTAGGGCTATCATCTTATGCTAAAGTAATAATTTCTATCACTGATGTGAATGACAACGCCCCTGTAGTCAATTTGAAATCACTGACGAATCCCATACCAGAAGACACCGCACCTGGTACACAGGTGGGCATCATTAACGTGCAGGACAGAGACTCTGATAATAACCGACAGGTCCGCTGCTCAATTCAGCAAAACGCCCCCTTTAAGTTGGTTCCTTCTATTAAAAACTATTATTCTCTGGTGACCACAGGACAACTGGACCGTGAACTAGTGTCTGATTACAACATTACAATCACTGCCACTGACGAGGGCTCTCCACCTCTGTCCTCCTCTAAAACTGTTAAGTTATCTGTAGCAGACATCAACGACAACCCACCGGTGTTTGAGGAACAGTCCTACAGCGCATATGTGACTGAAAACAACAAACCTGGCTCCACTTTATGTTCCGTTACTGCTCGAGACCCCGACTGGAGACAAAACGGTACAGTGATTTATTCTCTGTTACCCGGTGAGGCGAACGGTGCCCCGGTGTCCTCCTATCTCTCTGTTAACGGAGACACGGGGGTGATCCACGCTGTGAGGTCGTTTGATTATGAACAGTTCAGGAGTTTTAAAGTGCACGTGATGGCCAGAGACAACGGTTCTCCTCCGCTCAGCAGCAACGTGACCGTCAGTGTGTTCATATCGGATGTGAATGACAACTCTCCTCAGATACTGTACCCCGCCCCGGAGGGCAACTCCTTCATGACCGAGCTGGTCCCCAAAGCTGCACACGGAGGCTCTCTGGTGTCCAAAGTGATAGCGGTGGACGCGGACTCCGGACAGAACGCCTGGCTGTCCTATCATATAGTCAAATCCACTGATCCGGGACTTTTCACTATCGGTGTCCACAGCGGAGAGATCAGGACACAGCGGGACATTTCTGAGTCTGACAGCATGAAACAGAACCTTATTGTGGCAGTGAAAGATAACGGACAGCCCTCTCTCTCTGCCACCTGTTCCATGTATTTACTTATTTCTGATAACTTGGCTGAGGTCCCAGAACTGAAGGATATTTCTTATGATGAGAAGAACTCCAAACTGACCTCATACCTGATCATCGCGCTGGTGTCTGTGTCCACCTTTTTTCTGACCTTCATCATCATCATCCTGGGTGTGAGGTTTTGTCGCAGGAGAAAGCCCAGACTGTTGTTTGATGGAGCAGTCGCCATCCCCAGCGCTTATCTCCCTCCTAATTACGCAGACGTTGACGGCACTGGAACTTTACGCAGCGCTTACAATTATGACGCGTACCTGACAACAGGTTCTAGAACCAGTGACTTTAAGTTCGTATCATCTTACAATGACAACACACTGCCTGCTGACCAGACTCTGAGGAAAAGTCCATCAGACTTCGCTGAGGCCTTTGGAGAACTGGAGGGATGGTCAGAGGTATGGATACACATGCCATCAATTGTTTCAAAAGGTTTATAAAAAACAATCAATTCAAACATAGTTTCCCCTCAAACATTTAATTTTGAATGAATTGCGTATCTAGTAGTCTGTAATTTCCAAACTCAAAGTATTGTTTACCACTTACTTCGGTGGTATTAATCGCTAGTGGTGCGTTATTGCCCTTTTGTGTCTATCTTTCCGCCTGTCTGTCCATTTCGGTTTGTCTGTCTGAATCAGTTGTTGCAAAAGTTTGTTTTAGTTCATTTCAGTTTCTTCCACTTCTTCCAGTTTTTTGTTTTTGTTTGTTTCCAAATTCGATTTAATTTCAACCATGCACTTTCATTTTCATACTGTCAATATGTGACATTGGTCTTATTAGTTAGTCATGTTCGTTTTTAGTTTTAGATGTGACATGACGCTTGTTCGTTTCAATCTTGTCACATATGAATACATCCCTGACACTTACAGTGTATTAGTCTAGCATTGAATTAGTCTCGGAAATTCCATGCTTGTTGCTTGTCAGCAGAATAATGTTTCTTTGATCAAGTACATTTTGTATTTTAATGTTATGGATATTATGCGTTTGAGTTGTGTTTTTTATCCACTCTAATCTGCTGTCATTGTGCCACTTTGGGGGGCTGATTATGTATTTGTTGTGTTGTTATTGGTGTTTGGTCAGCATAAAGTATGTTTGTTGTTCATGTGAAGTTGTAGCATAGTGACATTAATTTTTAAAGAGATTGTTCTTGTGCTGTCATCGAAACCTTGGTCTTCACTTTTTTACTAATATATTATCTCATAACATCTTCAAACTTTCGAATATAACTGCAGGCATTGCTTGCATCAAATTATTATTAACGTATTGCTAAAATGAACCTCTATACCACTGATCAGCTGGAGCATAAAGGCTGCAATGTGACTGAGTTTCAGTGATGACCTTTGAGAGATTTTATATATGCCAATTACATTTTCTAAGTTTCTCTCAATGCTAAAGAAGATATTCCACACAATCAGGTGATCTTTGTTGCTGAGGAAATAACGTCTGTGGTCATATATTCTTCCTTTTGTCATTTTTATTATGTGACTTATTTGCTAAAGGTTTCTGGCAGACAGCTCTCTCTCTGTCTCTCTCTCTCTCTCCTCTAAAAACAGACAAAACACATCTAACTTCTTATGCACTTGTGTTTTACTGCATACACCTGCAATCTTGTGCCACTTGTTTCAGAAGGAATTTCAAACTGAGATTTGTGACACTTATTCTCGATGGCTTCTCCTCGGTCTACTGTTGCTTGGATTGTACCTCATTTGTCCATTGCTTTGGACAGAAATGTCTGCCAGATGAATGTAGACATTGATCTTACACTTAAGGCCATGAAATTAATGTTATAATGATATATAGCAGAGTGATTTATATACCTTTTTAAAAGCTGACTGACTGATAGCCTACATAGACATGCTGCTGTTGTCTAATGCTGGTTTAGCTGGATGGCATCACTTGTAATATATGGGTCTTTACATTTAAATCCAATATGCTTTATCAACAGGTGTGTTTGTTTGGGCTTCCTCTTGTTTGAGTTTTTTTGTGGTTGGTTGCTTTGTGGTCTGATCACTGTGATTGTGAAATACAGATGATACAAATGCAGAGAGAATTTAGATTGCAGTTTGTCAGTTTGTACTGTAGTGTCTGACATTTCTGCAGTGATTGTGCTAGCTCAATGATACGCTCTGAATGAAAGACCTTGGTTTTATTCATAGCATTATGAATCATATGTGTGTATTTTATCCAGTCTGTGTTTTCACTGTGAATATCCAGGCTTGGTTTTGTGTTGTACACCAATAATACTTTTTTCTCAGGTTGTGACTTGACAGAAAATCAGTCACCTTGTTCATCAAAATACAGCCTGAGTTTCATACAGGTAGTCTAGATAGGTCATGCTGACAGAATGAGGGACTTTCCCTTCCAGGTAACCCAAATAGTTTTTCTAGTACAGTGGTTTTGGTAACAGCTGTTCTGCCTGATTTCTTTTCAGGGGATTGACTGGGTTTAAAGTGGTTGTTTTTAACTACTTGTGCCCAGGCTATGCTGCCAGGTTGTTTTTGTATATTTTTTATATGGTAGTTTGTTTTTATTGTCCTCTCTTCAGAAGAGGGCAAAGGCTGGTTCAGTCCATCTTTAATTGTATGTGGTGTGGTAAGCTGCTGTAATCACCTTAAATCACCATAGTATTTGTAGATCTGCAGTGTTATACAAGTTTGTAGTAGTATACTTAATACATGTGGTCTTTAAGGGTTGTGGCCTTTTTTCTTAAACAAAATACAACACTGAAGTTATCTGCATAAGGTATCTTGCAAAAAAAGAGATTCCCTCACTCTGCTCTTGCATTCAAGACATTTATCATACACATCAAATTATCATTTCGGTTCCCACAGACGCTCTTTATAGTATGAGTTCTTCTTGAATGCAAGAGCATAATACGCAGGAATTGCCTTTGTTACAAGATTCTGAGCTCGTCTTGACGCACACAAAGTTTCTATTACAACAAAAGACATAAAACTATGGGTATATCTTCAGACTGCAACGAATAAAGAAAACTCAAAACAGAAATCCAAACGTCACTGCACCTTGTTAGAATATAGACAGAGCCCTGCTGTGAGGAGACTGTACTCCACTTTCAGAGTTTATATGGTGGGTGGATTACTCCCAACTCGAAGAAGACACAGGATGGAGACTGATATCTTTTCAGCAGTTGTTAGTGTAGTTTCTCCCACAGTTTCATCAACTCCACACCTGTACTACTTTGGTTTCTCTCTGATATGTGACTGAATAAACCAATCAGTAGTTAGGAAGTCCAAATAATGTGATGATAAAACCACAGAAGTACATTCAGTGTATTCATTGTGAATGATATAAGCTGCAGATAAAATATAGACACATATAAATATGTAAATATTTAACTCTGTAAACATTTATTACCTCAATGCAACTACATGAATTAGCTTCCCTTTTAAATATTGCAGACATCTACCTCCCTTTTTAATCCAACTAGAGACACGTGCTCAGTATGCCAAACCTGTACGACCATGCAGATGCAGAAATCATGATTATGGTGATTACAGACAATTTGCCTTTACTACTTTTAAAAGCAGAAGAAAAAAAAATATCCAAGCTCAGAGATTTACTAGTCAACAAAAATATCTGAACATATTTTATTTTATTTTATCATCATATGATACAATCAGACACTATCAAAAGGACAACAATAGATGTAAGAGATCCAACAGTTCAATAGGATATAATCAATATACCATGCTGGTTTTGGCATATGAGCAATGGCTATACATTTTAGGCCTGGTATGTCCAGTGTGAAAACACTCATGCAGAACAGCAGGTTAACATTACATCCTGAAGGGGGAAAAATGCACAGATACTGGGATCACTACACACAGGAAATACCCCCCCTGCTACCATTATTCATCTAGATTAAGTCTATGCTGGATGTTTTGGTGAACATGAGGCAAGGTGACTGATTGATCCAGTGTGAGGAAATCATGTCTGCAGCACAGAACCAAGACCGAATCCTCACAGTAACAAAACATAAGATCAAACACATTTAAAACGCATAATTTTATGAATGCAAAAGAGGACATTCATAGTAAATTCATAGCCAGGACCTTGATATCAGTCTGCAGGTTATGCATGCTGTAAGACTTGTTTGTTGGCGTTCCTAGTTTCCTGGTTTGAACCTCATGGATAACTGCAGTTGCAAATATTGCTTATACAGTAGTAGTTGTAGTGTCTGTTTCATATACAGATAAACAGTAGTTATACTCAGGCTACAGCCAATATGAAGTGTTCTTTTTATTTTTAATTCAGTGTTTTTGTTTAACTTAACTCACGGTGGCGCTATACACCAGCCTTAAGATGTTTGAAATCCTCTGTCCTTTGGTGTGGACGCACATCCTTGTGCTCTTGTGTCTAGATAAGGACAGTCACCACGGGATTGCATCTGCTATTCGTGTTATGTGGTTGAACTGTCTTTGTTCGCGTTATTCTTCAACCTGTTAGGAACTCATAGGAAGTCATCGTCGATGATGGATTCGAAAATAATCTTGTTTCAAACGTGCGGGTTTCATTTCCTCCTCCTTTTTTTGCACGCCGCATATGGAGACCTGAGCTATTCTTTTCCTGAGGAGATGAAACGAGGATCAGTTATTGGAAATATGGCCAAGGATCTCGGGCTGGAGAAAGGCACGCTATCCAACAGAAGAGCCCGCATTGACGCCGATGGGACTGACGAACGTTACTGTGACATAAACCTGAATAACAGAGATCTGATTGTTGCCGACAGGATTGACCGAGAGGGTCTTTGTGGAGAAAAGGCTTCGTGCATCCTAAAATATGAGCTCGTGCTGGAGAATCCACTCGAGCTCCATCGGATTAGTCTTCACATTCAAGATATTAATGATAACTCGCCACAATTTAAGGAAGAATCGATCAATATAGAAATTCAAGAGTCGGCAGTCAGGGGAGCTCGTTTTGTGATAGAAGAGGCGCACGATGCGGATGTAGGACAAAATTCAGTTCAGCAGTACAGCCTTAAAAAGAATGATAATTTCATTTTGGCTGTTAACGGAAACACCATAGAGCTTGTTCTTGATAAAGAGCTTGATCGTGAGAAGCAAAAAGAGATAAATTTGCTTCTCACAGCTTTAGATGGTGGCTCTCCTCAGAGATCAGGTACTGTAGTCATACACGTCACTGTACTGGATGCTAATGATAACGCCCCAGTGTTCAGCCAGGCCGTTTATAAAGCCAGTCTGCCTGAAAACGCACCTTTGGATACTGTAGTGGTCACAGTGAGCGCAACTGATGCAGACGAGGGAATCAATGGAGATGTGACTTATGAATTTGGGCATGTTACTGAAGATGTGAGGAAGATATTTAGTATTGACCGTAAAGTAGGTGAGATACGAGTAATTGGCACTGTTGATTATGAAACTGCCACATCATTTGAAATACGCGTTAAAGCAAAAGATGGGTTAGGGCTATCATCTTATGCTAAAGTAATAATTTCTATCACTGATGTGAATGACAACGCGCCTGTAGTCAATTTGAAATCACTGACGAATCCCATACCAGAAGACACCGCACCTGGTACACAGGTGGGCATCATTAACGTGCAAGACAGAGACTCTGATAATAACCGACAGGTCCGCTGCTCAATTCAGCAAAACGTCCCCTTTAAGTTGGTTCCTTCTATTAAAAACTATTATTCTCTGGTGACCACAGGACAACTGGACCGTGAACTAGTGTCTGATTACAACATTACAATCACTGCCACTGACGAGGGCTCTCCACCTCTGTCCTCCTCTAAAACTGTTCAGTTATCTGTAGCAGACATCAACGACAACCCACCGGTGTTTGAAGAACAGTCCTACAGCGCATATGTGACTGAAAACAACAAACCTGGCTCCACTTTATGTTCCGTTACTGCTCGAGACCCCGACTGGAGACAAAACGGTACAGTGATTTATTCTCTGTTACCCGGTGAGGTGAACGGTGCCCCGGTGTCCTCCTATCTCTCTGTTAACGGAGACACGGGGGTGATCCACGCTGTGAGGTCGTTTGATTATGAACAGTTCAGGAGTTTTAAAGTCCACGTGATGGCCAGAGACAACGGTTCTCCTCCGCTCAGCAGCAACGTGACCGTCAGTGTGTTCATATCGGATGTGAATGACAACTCTCCTCAGATACTGTACCCCGCCCCGGAGGGCAACTCCTTCATGACCGAGCTGGTCCCCAAAGCTGCGCACGGAGGCTCTCTGGTGTCCAAAGTGATAGCGGTGGACGCGGACTCCGGACAGAACGCCTGGCTGTCCTATCATATAGTCAAATCCACTGATCCGGGACTTTTCACTGTCGGTGTCCACAGCGGAGAGATCAGGACACAGCGGGACATTTCTGAGTCTGACAGCATGAAACAGAACCTTATTGTGGCAGTGAAAGATAACGGACAGCCCTCTCTCTCTGCCACCTGTTCCATGTATTTACTTATTTCTGATAACTTGGCTGAGGTCCCAGAACTGAAGGATATTTCTTATGATGAGAAGAACTCCAAACTGACCTCATACCTGATCATCGCGCTGGTGTCTGTGTCCACCTTTTTTCTGACCTTCATCATCATCATCCTGGGTGTGAGGTTTTGTCGCAGGAGAAAGCCCAGACTGTTGTTTGATGGAGCAGTCGCCATCCCCAGCGCTTATCTCCCTCCTAATTACGCAGACGTTGACGGCACTGGAACTTTACGCAGCGCTTGCAATTATGACGCGTACCTGACAACGGGTTCTAGAACCAGTGACTTTAAGTTCGTATCATCTTACAATGACAACACACTGCCTGCTGACCAGACTCTGAGGAAAAGTCCATCAGACTTTGTTGATGTTTTTGGGGACTGTAATGGCTCTCCTGAGGTAGGCACATGTTCCATATCATCTGTCCCAGATGTGTAAAACGTTTAACACACACACACACACACACACACACACACACACACACACACACACACACACTATCCATCTGTTGTCAACCAGGAGAATATCTTTGACTGTTTCTCTGTCCTTGGTGCTGACCTCTCAGATTTTTAGGCCCCTTGACCTCTGTCTTCTATTCTGTTGTCACTTTTATGTCTTGCTGAGTTTCATTCCTTTAGATGGGCTTTGATATAAAATGTTTGTTTTAAATGTTACACAAAATGCTGTGTATCTTCAGAGCTCCACCTTCTTTATGACTGTAGTAGCCTCCAATACTGCACTTTCACTGGTCCTTACTTTGGGGTTTGTGTAATGGCATGCAACAGTGTAAGGAGTTTAAAATGCATTTAAATGTGGTCATTTGACAGTGTGCTCAACAGTAATCTATTTCATATGGCCAAATTCTTTGATGTATTATTAATCTCTCGCATATTTCAATCTTGCATATTTGTCACAAACCAGAGAATTTTTTTTTAAAAAAACCTATCAGTTCAGCTGCAGCTGTTTTGGCTTTGCAATGGTAGACTTGACCTCAAACACATGCAGGGGAAGCAACACTCACTGCTCCATAATAGTGTATGAATAATAGTTACTCTTCATTCACAGTTTGTTTTATGTGCATATATCGATGGAAGAGTATATACTGTCAGACCTATGTATGATAATGAGGGATATTATGTAGGCCTACATGTTATTGCACAATGTCTATGTATGTAATATACAGTACAAAAAGATGATTTAGTTTAGTTATTACACAGAAATTGTTTGTAGACCTCACATGGCTGATTTAACTGTGAATGTGATGGTGTGTGGAGAGAAACTGTTCTTGCTCTGTGCTCTGTAGCACCTACCAGAGGGAAGAAGTTGAATCAAGTAATGCCCAGGGTGTGAGGTGGCTGCAGTGGTTTTCCCTGGTGTACAAGTCCTGGAAGCTGGACGTTTGGCATGACATTTTCTGAAGACTTAACTGTCTGTTCAAGCCTGCTCCTGTCCCGTTTGGACACAGACCAGACTGTGATTAATGTGCAGAGAACAAGCTCAGTGATTGCAGCAGTAGATGTGGATCAACAGCTAAACTTCCTCAGCAGCACAGGAAGTAACTTCCTGCGGGGCCTTTTGTATAATGTAGTCTATGTTGCAGACCAACCTCAGTTCCTGGGAGAGTGTAGATCTTGGAGGTTTATATGGACAACATGTTGCTGTTGAGCATGGTGAGCTGGGGGAGTGTGTGTGTGTGTGTGTGTGTGTGTGTGTGTGTGTGTGTGTGTGTGTTGGGCATCCCATGAAGCCCACTGCCATCTCCACAGTTACAGTATGAGTTCAGCTCTGCATCAATGTAATGCAATATAGAAGAGCACCACAAACTATAGTCTATTAAAAATTGAGTTTAATCATTGTGTTACAGGGATTAATCATCTCTGAGAATATCAACAAAAAATAAGCATTGTAACATTTACAAAGGTACAACGGATTGCAAAAGTATTGTGTAGGATTGCATTACATTTTCCAGGTGTTGCTTTTTGCTGTGTCCATCCCCTGTTGCTTCAAACATGAATGTTCATCTTGTATAATATAAATTACCACAACCTGATTTTTGCCTGGTCTAATCTTGGCCACAGTGCAAGATGATATTAAAAATATCAGCAAATTGAATGCATGTGTCTCATAGCATATACTGCCCCCCCTGTTGTAATTATCATCCCAGTCTCTTGGTGACGCTCTTTTATAATGTCTGACTCATGGATGCTATGGCGTGTCTCACTTTATCTGTGTCAGTGGAACTGGAGCATTGGGTTAGCGCCGAGGGCTGTGTAGGCATGCGTGTTTGTGTGTGTGTGGGTGTGTATGAGGGAGAGAAGGGGAGAGATGCTGTGTTTCACAGAGAGAGAGAGAGAGAGGGAGAGAGAGAGTTAGTGAGAGAGAGAGAGAGAGAGTTAGTGAGAGAGAGAGAGAGGGAGAGTTAGTGAGAGAGAGAGAGAGAGAGAGAGAGAGAAGTGAAATGGGCATAGAGAGAGAGGAATCCAAGCTGACAGCTTCCCTAATAGAGCATGATTAACTCAGTATAGAGAAGCAGGGAACCGTTGGTTTACAGCAGCATTTTCAGTTCGATTTTTGGATGTATATGTTTAGGTTTTGGCTATAATGTCGACAGTACATGTGTTTCTGAAAGCATGTTTAATAATGGACCAGCGAATAAACTTAAAATGGTGGCTGCATATTTTACTGTTCAGCCTCCTTTTTGGCGTTTCGTTTGGAGAAGTACGTTACGTCCTTCCAGAGGAGATGCAGCGGGGGTCGGTTATCGGGAATGTTGCGCGGGATCTGAGTCTGAGAGTGACGGAGCTTGCAGCTCGTCGAGCCCGTGTTGTTGCGGAAGGAACTAGCCAGCTGTGTGAACTGGACACTGCGTCAGGCAATCTTTTTATCAGCCAACGGATAGATCGAGAGGAGCTCTGCACGCAAGCCAGTGTCTGCATCCTTCAGTATCAGCTCTTACTTGAAGATCCCCTTCAAGCATACAGCTTAGTTTTGGATGTTGCAGATATAAACGACAACAGCCCAGTGTTCGCTGCAGGGGAGATCAAACTAGATTTAGTCGAATCCACAGTTCTGGGGAGGCGCTTTCCGTTGGAGAGCGCGCATGACCCCGATTTGGGAACCAACGCAGTCCGTGAATATAAACTGAGCCCGAATGATCACTTTGCACTGGAAATGAGTACCCAAATAAATGGCAATGCGTATCCGGAACTAGTTCTTAAAAGGGCCTTGGACCGAGAGGCACAAGCTGAACATGTACTGAAAATCAGTGGAATTGATGGGGGGAATCCAGTCAGATCAGGAACTGCTTCTATCTATATCCGTGTTTTGGACGCCAATGATAATGTCCCAGTTTTTAGCCAACGGGTTTACAAAGCCTCTGTGCCAGAGAACTCGGCCATAGGGACTGTCATAGCAACGCTGAATGCCACGGACTCAGATGAAGGTGTTTATGGAGAGATAACATACTCGTTCAGTCACCTGTCAGACAAGATTGGGGGAGTTATTGAAATTAACCCTCTGAGTGGAGAAGTTCGGCTGGCGGGTCTTATTAACTATGAAGAGGACAGTACGCACGAGCTGGATGTTCAGGCTAAAGACGGGGGTGGTCAAGCCTCTCACTGTAAACTCATACTTGACGTCATTGACGTAAATGACAATAAACCTGTGATAGAGGTAAAGTCAGCCTCTGCTAACGTGGCTGAAGACTCTAAACCAGGAACTATGGTTGCTCTGATTAATGTGTATGACCTGGACACTGGGACCAGTGGGCGCGTGACGTGTACAATCTCAGACAATGTCCCTTTTAAATTTGTATCAGAGGTCAAAAATTATTACATGTTAGTGACTGACGGAATACTAGACAGAGAACTTCAACCAGAGTATAACATCACAGTTACTGCCACTGATGCGGGCTCTCCCTCACTCTCTAGTGTCAAAGTTTTAACAATCGTGGTTAATGATATAAATGATAACCCCCCGACTTTTACGCAGAGCGTGTACAATGCCAACATCTTGGAAAACCAACCCGTTGGCACGTTTGTGATGAAATTGAAAGCAGAGGACATTGACGACGGATCTCATGCTAAAATACAGTACCAAATATCAAGGGGCACAAACTCAGAAGTGTCCTCCTTCCTTACCATCAACTCAGAAACAGGGGAGCTCTTCACATCACGCCTCTTTGATTACGAACAGTCAGTTCACTTCCAAATTAAGGTGACAGCTCGAGATGGAGGCGACCCTCCACTCTCCACCACCTGCACTGTAAACGTTTTTATTAAGGACCAAAATGACAATGCACCAGTTGTCCTATATCCTGTCCAAACCACCGGGTTCACTGCTGAAGATATGGTGCCAGTTGAAGCGCCTAGAGGTTACCTGGTCACTAAGGTGGTAGCTGTGGACGCCGACTCTGGCCATAACGCCTGGCTTTCCTACAGAATAATCACAGCAACGCGGCCTAACCTGTTTACAGTCGGTCTGCACACAGGAGAAATCAGAACTGTGCGAGCATTCATGGAGGACGATGAACCGAAACAAACTGTTGTCGTTTTAGTAACGGATAACGGGCCCGAAACTCTCTCCGCCACTGTTACAGTCAGCATAGTAATTGGTGACGGGCTGCCTGTTTTAAACGAACTCTTTGAGTTTGCAGATGAATCGCAGGACAGCGATAACTTAACGCTCTATTTGATTATCGCTCTGACAGCCGTCTCCTCTCTTTTCATCCTTTTAATCAGTGGAGTGTTTTACTTTAAGCTCTGCCGGCGTAGTTATGTTTACCGTTCAACCACCGCTAGTCTCCCCGTTTTCCCCACGGCATACTGCCCCCCTAGCTTTACAGATTTAAGCCGTTGTGGGACCCTGCTGAAAGATGAGCGGTATGATTCCTTCTTGACCACCGGGTCGTGGAGAGGCGATTTTCGTTTCGGCTCAAACACAGACACTGACACACTGAAGCAAAGAAGTGCAGCCTACCAAAAAAACACCCTAAGGCGCGCCAGTACAGACAGAGCTAGTCTGAAGGTGATGGCAGGTGCACCGCATCCGTGTTATGTGGTCAAATGAGACTCGGTCATAACATGTTGTAAATATGTTGTAAAATAATCCCTGTGCTGTGAATTCAATTTGGACCCTCTGACTTTCAAATGTGCATTCATTTTTCTCATGGTTGTATATGATTACTAAAAAATACATATTGTGGTTGTGTATTTTTAAAACGTGAAGTATTTGGCATGAAGATGTTGTCAATCCATCAATATGTTTTGTAATGTTCTTGGAGTTTAGCATATAACCTCAACCTCATCCCCCCACGACCTGACCCTGAACATACATGGCAATCTTAACCTTGTAGATAGTCTATCTCCTGGAATATTTTTGAAAATAGTATCATAGTAGCATAAATAAAGTAATTATTCTATCTATATCTGTTTTCTTTTTCTTTTTTTTTGTTTTTGTCAAAGACTGAGTTTGCAGCAGACAGTTGTTTGTCCCCAAACAGGACATACAGTGTTTATGAACAACAGAAGTATGATTAAATTGCATTCCCTTAAAAGCTCAAACATAAATATTGGATTATGAGTTGGGAAGAGGAATATAACCTGTTAAATCATTACATATGGTTGATGTGTCTCATTTCCTGCATTTAAAATGCATGGTAGACCTTTCTGATCTTCTGAGAGCGATACAGCTGAGGAAATGTAGAGCTATTTATCTTCAATGATATATTTATCTTTGCCTCTGTTTCTGCTTTTGTGTATAACGGCGTTCAAACTTTCATGTATTGTCCATTTTTGACTTGGAATACACTGCAGCCATGTTTTGATAATGCTATATTATGTTTTCACAAAATAATAATAAATATTTTGTTGTGTGATAGAGCCATAATAAAAGCTTTGCACTTCATGCTATGAATTGAACAATATGTAAACAGACTGTGACTGTACACTTATGAAAAATAAACTTGAAGAGAAGATTGTGTTTTACTTCTCCATTTGCCCAATGACCTTTAGCACAGAACTTGTAAAGGACAGGAGTGAAGGACATTTATAACAGAAACCAAAACTGACCATCATCATAACAAAAAATCAAAGCAACTGTAATTAACAAGAAAAGGAAAACTTGCACCCTGATTAAGACTTGCTTCCATGTCTGTGCAGTACAACATTTGCAACACACTGGTAAATGAACCTCCTCTGATCTAGATACTTCTCTGGTTTGGCCTCAAATGTGGATGTTGCAATGTTTTAATGTACTTACAAGTCATACACAATGAATGCAAAACAATATGTGTAGATATTTGCAGATTGTTTTAAAACAAAATGGACCATAATTTTGCAGTTAATTTGAAATTTTCAAGATGAATGATAGATAATTGCCCTGTGACATTTTTCATGTATCCATTTTATTGTACAAAGTGAGAGACTTTGCATTTGAATCTGTAGACAAGAGAAAGTAAGTAGTTTAATGCTTAAATACCAGCACTACTAAAATAATGCTTAATATTATTTAAGATGTTGAAAGGTTTTGATGATGATGATTATTTAAAAGTTCAGCTGCACTCTTCCAAAGTGCTGCCACTACTGCAAATAATAAAACATAAATAGAAATAGTAATAGTGGGTTTCTTTCTTTCGTTTAAACCATATTGTTTTTTGAGATCAACTCTCAGTTAGACTCTTCTCAGGCCTCTTTAGCATCAAGGCACACAAATGTTTCAGACATACGAGCAGATAAACAGTCAAAAACAAAAGTACAAACGCAAAGCACTTTTAAAGTCATATAAACAACAGAAAACAAAATGTTTTTATATGTAGCTATGAATGAAAGTACTGTAGTTTGGAGCTGCACTCTGGTCAGTGGTTAGAGTCTTATACAACAGTTAAATGGTGATGTGTGTGTGTGTTTCTGTGTCACATAAAGTGTCTGTGTGTGTGTTTCCTGCCTGCTACTGACTGAGTCATGGTGGTGAAGCAGAAGAGGTTTTGTCATCAAAAGAAATCCCATGTGGATTCATGTGTGTTCCTGTTGGTGTTATGGCTGCAGGCTAATTTGTGCTCTTTATTTCAGCCATGAAAGGAGGAAAAAAAACAAGCAGTGCTTATTTTTATTTTATTTTTTTTATCTGGGACACAAGAACACTGTTTTAAGCAGTGTGGTTGACAATATTGGAGAATGATAGAAAAGTATGTCAATTTAACAGCATGGCTGATTTTAATTAACACAAGCATCACAGACTTTTCAGCATTTTTGAACACTGAGGGTAGTTTAGTATTATAGAAACATCTTGTGCAGAGTAGGACATGAAATCTTGGAAAACCGCTGACACATTATCTATGTAATTCAAGGAGTGGGAATTTTCTAGCAGCACCTTTAAGCTGCACTTCTGTGTATTTTTTAATAACACAGAGACAGTATGTTTCACTAGGTAATTGTGTAGACATTTCTTTTCCTTGTCACTTTGTTAAATTCGATTATATGTCGTCACCCAGGTAGATGATTCTTGCACAGCATTCTACATTGGTTGTAATGTGATAAGCTGTCTTTGAACTTGAAAATGTGATTTTACATGAGTTGATCATTCATTTATGACACTGTTCTGAATAATAACATCACAGGATGAGGGCTGTTAAGTTAAGCTGGTTAAAGGATAAATGAAGCATAGTGTACTGTAGGTTAAGTGCTCAGAAAGAGACTAACGTTTAGCCTGAAAGTTACCTAAAACGTTATTTAATCCCTGGTTAAATTAGAGGTGAGAGCTGTCTTGGCAACAATCCAACACACCTAAGGTACCTGCTTTAACTAACAGTCAAAGTTACTGAAGGCTCTAATTAAAAGACACAGCTCCATTTTTGTTTTAATAACAGTGCTCTGGAGTGAGCAGGAGATGGAGCAGAACAGAGCTGAGAACCTTTAGCTTGGTTGACAATATCTTATTCTTATTTACCAAAAAATAGCAAAGTTGTCCAACTTAAGTATGTGAAGAAATAGACTGTTCTATGCAGCTGATGAACTTGGGCATCTATCTAGAGACTATTAGATCAATGCCATAGTTTGAGTGTATCTTGGTTAAAGCAGCCCCTGGGAGTTCTCCTATAGCACTTTATTTAGGGCAGTTACAAAACATCACAGTGTCTGATGTGTCACAAGATCAAACCATTATGTTATTCATTATTTCACTATGAATATATATGATTCATATGAATGTAAAAGCATGTGATCAGTACTAACTGTTTTCTTTTTTCTCCTTTCTTTTCTCTGTGCACTCCTTGAATGAACTTCCATTGTGATCCAACAGGTAAGATGATTTTCATTTTCCTTTCTCTTTAAATCTCACGCAGTACACCGCTTTACTTTTTATTACTCTGTTATGTTAGTATTACAGCCTCATCAACACCATACTCAACTCCCACAGTCAGTATGGGACACAGTTGACCCAGAATGAGTCTCTATCTATCTCTTTTCTTTACTTGATCTCTTCTCTTCTTTACACATACCTTCCCAAATGCTGCTTTGAAAGTCACATTCATGCAAGACTGAAATTTTAGCTAGCAGTCTTGTAACACAGGCAGCTGCATCGCTCTTATTTGTGTGTGGTATGTGCTTCTACCCTAGGCTTTAACTGCATGAATATTAATAATCCTGGCTGCTGCTGTGCAGTCATTACCTGAATAATGCACAATCATGATGTGCAGAATGTTATACTCTGCGGCAGTGTATGCTAATATTGTGTGTGAACAGGGGGACGTGACCCATTTAAAATAGACATTCCTGTGCAGACATCATGTTTTAGCTACATAGAGAAGGAATACACTGCTGTGAAATTTAAAATTCAGTATTCGTTCATGCTTGTAGATGAGTGTTGCAGTAGTTTCATACTAGTTATTAATTCCACTGCTCAAATGTAGGTCACTGGATTTATCAGTCAGATTGGATCAGGAGAGTAGAGATTATCTATCTATCTCTCTATCTATATATCTGTCTGTCTCTCTGTCTGTTTGTCTGTCTCAGTCTCTCTCTCTCTATCCCTCCATCTATCTGTCTATAGTCAGATGACTCTGTACTGTTTTACTTTATGTGTGTGTGTGTGTATATGTCCACAATTTGTTCGTAGCATTGTCTAAAACATTATTCGGTTCGCTGTTACATTGTAAAGGACCTGGAGGGAAGTTGTGTTGTGTTACAAAGTATTCCCAGGTTCACTTGTATTTTTAGTTAAGTGATAACTAAACATGGTGACAATGGCCAGTTCACTGTGTAATTAGATACTGAGAACATTTAAAATGATTCAAGAATTGTATTAATATTCATTCTAAAATAGTGGCATTTTAGACTTTTATTCGTCACTGGATGTTGATGTTGTAGATCCGCAACATTAAAGGTTGAGCAGGAAGGGCTTATAAAGTTGGGATGCATTAGATTATTGGTCCACGCATACCGGTGATGATGTTGTTTTACTTAGTCACTGTTGGTGGTGCTGTTGCCTAAGCAGACTATTTGTCTAGCAGCAACCTTACCACAAGTCACCGCCCGTCTTCGAGGGAAATAGGCGATGGTTGTGTGCAGATATACTCACTAAGGCTCTACTATGGATGGTGGCATTGTATGGATTTAACTGACTACAACATACGGTCCATATTGTAAGCGAGATACGAGGCCTCTCTCCCTATACGGATAACTGTGTATTTTTATGGGAAGAAATGGATATCCTGAAGAGCAAAAGGACTTCATTGGATTGGAGAGTCTCCATTTTGCTTTTCTGCCTGGTTGCTGCGGTTAACGGACAGATTCGTTATTCTATACCAGAAGAGATGAGGAAAGGGCTGTTTGTCGGAGACGTTGCAAAAGACCTGGGACTGGATGTTAAAAGGTTGGTTTCTGGTCGGGCTCGACTTGTTATAGATTATGAAAACCAATATGTCGCGCTGGACCAGAACAAAGGGCATATCGTTGTCAATGAAAGAATTGACAGAGAAAAATTATGCGCCAAGAAATCACCGTGTAGCTTTAGTCTAGAAATTGTCCTCGAAGATCCACTTGAATTGTTTTCCATTACCATCGAAATACAAGATGTAAACGATCATGCTCCTGCTTTCCCCAAAAGGGAAATTAATTTAGAAATAAGCGAATCGACGCCCACGGGCACTGTATTTTTGCTTGATAGTGCAGCTGATCCTGACGTAGGAATAAATTCACTGCAAAGTTACTCTTTAAAGGCAAATCCTCATTTTGTTCTCAAACAACACACTCGGGGAGATGGGAGTAAATATGCTGAAATGGTGCTTCAGAGTGGTTTGGACCGCGAGAAGCAGAGCGAGCACACGCTCATATTAACGGCTGTAGATGGTGGGGAACCGCAGAGGTCCGGGACAGTAAGGATACATGTATCAGTTCTGGACGCAAACGACAACGCACCGGTTTTTACGCAGTCAGTATACAAAGCATCCGTCTTGGAAAATGTTTTGCGAGGCACAGTTATTGCTAGAGTCAGTGCCGTAGATGCGGACCAAGGTTACAACGGTAACGTCACATATTCTTTCACCCACTTAGAGGAGGATTCATCCTGTCCTTTCGAAATAAATTCTTACACGGGAGAGGTTAAACTCACCGGTGACATCGATTACGAGGTTTCTCCAAATTACGAAATAAACCTTCAAGCAAAAGATCCATGGGGTGTAGTGGGCGCCAGCAAATTAATAATTGAGATAGCAGATGTGAATGATAACAGTCCGATAATCACAATGGCTTCATATTCGGGTAAAATTTCAGAGGATTCTACTCCTGGCACAGTTGTGGCGTTGATTAGTGTCCAAGATAAAGATTCCGGTAAAAATGGACAGGTTCATTTAAATATAGAGGAAAATCTCCCGTTCAAAATTAAATCGTCTCTCAGAAACTATTACACATTGGTCACGGAGCAAAGTCTCGACCGAGAAAAGCGCTCCAAGTACAGCATTACTCTCACTGCCACAGATGAGGGCTCGCCTGCCTTATCAAGTAGAAAAACTGTCGTTTTAGACGTTACTGATATTAATGACAACGCACCAGCGTTCAGCCAAAGTGTTTACAGCACTCAGGTAATGGAGAACAATTCTCCTGGTGTCGCTCTGTTGCAGATCCACGCCACTGATCCAGATCAGGGTCAGAATGCACGCATATCATATTTTCTTATTGACGGTGAGGTTAATGGAAATCCGGTCTCTGCATATTTCTCAATTAATACGGAGAGTGGAGTCCTTCAGTCTTTGCGTTCATTTGACTATGAACAAGTCAAAGAGTACAAAATACGAGTTAAAGCGCAGGATGGAGGCTCCCCTCCACTCAGTAGCAACGTGACTGTGAAAATAATGATCCAGGACCAGAACGACAACCCCCCTCAGGTTCTGTACCCAGTGCAGACTGGTGGCTCTCTGGTGGCTGAAATGGTGCCTCGTTCAGCAGATGTGGGCTATCTGGTCACTAAAGTGGTGGCTGTTGATGTGGACTCTGGACAGAATGCCTGGCTCTCCTATAAACTGCAGAAAGCCACAGACAGGGCGCTGTTTGAAGTGGGCTTACAGAATGGAGAAATAAGAACTATCCGCCAAGTCACTGATAAAGATGCTGTGAAACAAAGACTGACTGTTATAGTGGAGGACAACGGGCAGCCCTCTCGTTCAGCTACAGTCATTGTTAACGTGGCGGTGGCGGACAGCTTCCCTGAAGTGCTGTCGGAGTTCACTGACTTTACACACGACAAGGAGTACAACGACAACCTGACTTTTTACTTAGTGCTGGCTTTGGCTGTAGTTTCCTTCCTCTTCATCACGTGTTTAGTGGTTATTATATCAGTGAAGATCTACAGATGGAGACAGTCTCGCATCCTGTATCACTCCAGTCTCCCTGTGATTCCATATTATCCACCACGTTACTCAGACACTTTGGGGACAGGGACTCT
Source organism: Macquaria ambigua (assembly GCA_008360985.2). Classification (NCBI taxonomy): domain Eukaryota; kingdom Metazoa; phylum Chordata; class Actinopteri; order Centrarchiformes; family Percichthyidae; genus Macquaria; species Macquaria ambigua. The sequence continues at coordinate 60,691 of VMKM01001960.1, read as the reverse complement.
GCAACACGTGTACAACTACGAGGTGTGCAGGACGACTGACTCCAGAAAGAGTGACATCAAGTATATGCAACCGATGAGTCAAAGTTTGGTTAGTGTGGATGACGCTGGAACTGAACCTCTGCAGAATGGAGAGCAGTCATCAGCAGTATCTCACATGTCTACTCTGGTAAGTTAGTCTGTGGACTTTATGCAAATCATACCAGCTCTTACATCTGTGAGCATAATAAAATGTTGATAGAAGGTTCACGTTCATATTTTTGTATTGGTGTTATTAATTAAAGGTGGAATGGTGTGTTTATAGACAGACGGTCTGTTCTGCAGCTCTTTCACTGTCCATGGTGCTGAAGTGCTGCTTTGCACTGAGATGCTGTTGTTATTTGAGGTCGTTGGGTTGGATTGACTTTGAAGAGACCCTGGTTGAATTTAATTTTACAATTTGGTGACTTATAATAATAATGATGATGATGATGATGATGATAAAGCCAGTAGAAGGCTAATATTGTGCGACTGTGAAGCATTTCAGAACATATTAGAGGTTGGTAATTTATGTTTTTACTACCGATTCCTTGCTAACTGGTATTTTGTCAGTGCACTGTTCATATAGGGCAAGACTGTTTTTATTTACATCTTTAAAAACATTTTTTTTCTCAACATACTCTAGGCTTTGGTTTTGTTTAATTTTAGAGAGACAACAGCACCATTAAGGGACATACCACGCTAATTTCGAAGTCTGACTTTGCCATGAAATATACAGAATTAAAATCACGTTTATTACCAACACAAACTATCGATCACCAATGTCCATTCCGTATTATCTCTCTCTCTCTCTCTTTTTAACCAGGCAGAGGTTGATCGTCTTACACATTTATCTTTTTGCCAACAGAAAAGAGAGCTTTGAATTCTAAACATTAGTTAGATGTTTACTGGCAACAAACGAGAGCCTTTTCTCTGTATTGATCCATTTCTTTCCTCATTTCCTGAAGAAAGATTACATAACAATGAGCAATCGTCAACGTATTTTTATTGCCAAATATGCCGTTACCATGGAGAATATCACCCGAAACACCAATCTCGTGGAGTTGGATGTCTGCTTGTATACGAGTTTCATGTTTTATCCTCTAAGTGACGCTGTTGCCTGGTAAATCAAATCTGCCGTGCATTGTGGGACAGTGCTGTTCCCTCCCCTGTCACTGCGTTTTACAAGAGGAGATGATCTGTGTTACATACGAGCTGGGGCTCATCGGATACACAGCTGATTTACACTTCTATCGCTAATAAACTGGGATATATGCGTTTTCCTCACTGAGTGGAAATCTTCGTTCAATTGTTCGGTTTGTTTGAAGACCCAGTTTTCAGATGGCATTTAAAGAACATCACAGAGACAGAGGGCTAAGATGGCGATTGTTTGGGCGATTGCGAGGGGCAGTGTACCTGTTTATTTCTCATCTTATTTTTCTTAATCAAGCGGAGGCACAGATCCGGTATTCGATCCCGGAGGAGATGAAGAAAGGGTCCCTTGTTGGTAACGTCGCACAAGACCTTGGTTTGGATCTGAAAAGGCTCCGTTCTGGTCGGGCCCGTATCGTGACCGGAGAAAACATCCAGTACACCGAGCTGAAGACAGACAAAGGGACTTTGGTCGTGAATGAGAGAATAGACCGAGAGCAGCTTTGTGGAGACGTAACGCCGTGTAGCTTTACCTTTGAGATTTTATTGGAAAAACCAATGGAGTTGCACCCCGTGACCATTGAAGTATTGGACGTAAACGACAACGCTCCCTCTTTCCAAAACAGTCACTTGGAATTTGAAATAAGCGAATCAGCTGTGCTTGGTTCCCGTTTTGTTTTAGAGAGTGCGGACGATGCTGATGTTGGGGAAAACGGTCTTCAGAAGTACGTTTTAACTCCGAACGACAATTTTGTTTTGAAACAACATGTTAATCCGGACGGCAGTAAATATGCCGAAATGGTGCTTCAGAAACCCTTAGACAGAGAAGACCAGCCACGCCTGTCTCTAAAACTGTTGGCTGTGGACGGCGGAAATCCGCAGAGATCGGGTACAGTAAATATAGATGTCAATATTCTAGATGCCAACGATAATGCTCCTGTGTTTAATCAGTCTGTGTATAAGGCCACAGTGATTGAAAATGCACCAAAAGGCACTCACATTGTTACAGTGAATGCAAGCGACATAGATAGCGGTTCAAACGGACAAGTAATGTATTCCTTTTCCAAATCAAAAGCAGGAATAGCTGATTTGTTCGATATAGATGAAGCTACTGGAAAAATACATGTAGCTAAAGAAATAGATTTTGAAAAAGACAAAAAAATTGAGTTCAGGGTTGAGGCTAAAGATCAAGGCGGACTTACAGATTCCAGCAAAGTTGAAATTGAGGTTATCGATGTAAATGATAATGCTCCGGTCATTAACGTTATGTCATTCACGAGTCCTGTGTCAGAGGACTCCCCTGCTGGTACCACCATTGGCATAATTAATGTTAAAGATCTTGATTCGGGTGAAAATGGACAAGTAAGGTGCACGATCGAGGGCAATGTTCCGTTTAAAATTAAATCCAATGTGAGAAATTATTACGCATTGATGACTGATGCTGTATTAGATCGTGAAAGTCTGTCAGAATGTAACATCACTGTTATTGCCTCAGACGCAGGATCGCCTCCCCTCTCAACAAAAAAAAACTTTTATCTAAAGGTCTCGGATGTCAATGATAATGCTCCAGTATTTCAACGAGGCGTTTACAGTGCATTCATGGCAGAGAATAACTCTCCAGGTGTATCTGTGCTAAGTGTTAATGCTAAAGACCCTGATGAAAACCAGAACGCCCGTGTTTCCTATATTTTGGAAGAGTGTGAGATCGGTGGATCTCCAGTTTCTGAATATGTTTCTATAAATGCAGAAAGCGGAGTGATACACGCAGTGCGTTCATTTGATTATGAGCAGATAAAACAGCTGGTTATCGTCGTGAAAGCGCAGGATGGAGGCTCCCCTCCACTCAGTAGCAATGTGACTGTGAAAATAATGATCCAGGATCAGAACGACAACCCCCCTCAGGTTCTGTACCCAGTGCAGACTGGTGGCTCTCTGGTGGCTGAAATGGTGCCTCGTTCAGCAGATGTGGGCTATCTGGTCACTAAAGTGGTGGCTGTTGATGTGGACTCTGGACAGAATGCCTGGCTCTCCTATAAACTGCAGAAAGCCACAGACAGGGCGCTGTTTGAAGTGGGCTTACAGAATGGAGAAATAAGAACTATCCGCCAAGTCACTGATAAAGATGCTGTGAAACAAAGACTGACTGTTATAGTGGAGGACAACGGGCAGCCCTCTCGTTCAGCTACAGTCATTGTTAACGTGGCGGTGGCGGACAGCTTCCCTGAAGTGCTGTCGGAGTTCACTGACTTTACACACGACAAGGAGTACAACGACAACCTGACTTTTTACTTAGTGCTGGCTTTGGCTGTAGTTTCCTTCCTCTTCATCACGTGTTTAGTGGTTATTATATCAGTGAAGATCTACAGATGGAGACAGTCTCGCATCCTGTATCACTCCAGTCTCCCTGTGATTCCATATTATCCACCACGTTACTCAGACACTTTGGGGACAGGGACTCTGCAACACGTGTACAACTACGAGGTGTGCAGGACGACTGACTCCAGAAAGAGTGACTGTAAGTTCGGCAGAGCTGGTAGTCAGAACGTGCTGATAATGGAGCCCAGTTCAACAGGGACGATGCAGCGTATACAGAGTGAGAAGAGCATCCTGGATGAACCAGACTCTCCTCTAGAGGTGAGTTAAATAATGCATCTCCGTCTCTTTGTGGTCCAATTTGTTCCCTGTCTTTATTTAGTTGCATTGATAAAAACAGTTGGGCTTCATGCCGCCATTTTCAGCACCATGGACAGCATCTCAGTTTGTGTCACCTGATAGAAATGCTGCGTCTGTTAAAGCTTTCATAGATACAGCTTTGGAAATCACTGGCTCCTGTACTGATATCATACGAACTGTGTTATATAACTTCGTTGTACTACCGAAATGCATTTTGGGGAAATTATTGCTGTATTAATGATGTTCAAACTTCAAAGCGCAAAGTTTACTGCCAACGTTTTGATTTCGTTGTTTATACAATATGATCGTGTGGTAAGAAATTATGCTGTAAGCATGGTTTACGTTAGGCATAAAGATACCTGAAAAGTTGAGGTAAAAACATAATCATAGTAAAATCATGAAAATGTCAGCACCATGTAGTAGTATAATACAGAAACCGAATCCCCCACATTCTGCCGCTTCACAATATTAAAGTAACCAGGCTTCTTCCTGCATTTGCACTACATATTACTGTTGAACATGTCCTAATACGAACCTTTTGGATATCAATGTGTTTTAGAGGAGGGTGTTTAATTCCACATCAGTCTTTATAAGACCTTGTAAACCGTTGAATCATTGCAGGGACTCGTTGCTATGGTTTTATAATTTAAATATGCATATTTTCCACGAAAATGACAAGTTTATTTATTCTATTTCAAATCCTTTTAAAGGACCGAGTGCACTGTATGCGAATTGTTTAAGAATGAGATTTCATTTTCTGTTATTTATTACAGGTCGTTTTGTGTTTTACGTTTAGACAGAATGTGTTATATAATACAATATTCTGAGTTGAACGTGTTTTTAATTTACGAATACTTTATTAAAAGTCATTTCAATATGATTTTCACACGAGGTACAGTTATGTTCAGTTTGTCTGCTGAAGAGTGTTAGTGTGTCAGGAGCCTTACATTCATCTTTTGGACTCTAAGGGACGCTGTTGGTCAGTAAAATATTTTCTGTGCTGTGTCGTCATTCAGTCCATCCCTGACTGAGTACACAGTGAAGAAGGCTCTCTGTGTTTTGTCGAGGTTTAAGGCACGTAAGAGAGAACATGGTCTCACAGACTTGCGTGTGAAGGTTGAAGACGTTTTTAGATGTAACCAGGAAACGGATATATCACAACCAGCTTTACCGTCATATCAGTTGGATATAGATCACCTTTTTCCATTCTTTGTTTCCATGATGATAACTCGAGGATCTCTCACCTACATATGCGCAAGATGGCGATTGTTTCATGGACTGCGACGGCAAGTAGGACTGCTTATTTTGCTGCTTCATGTGATTAACATGGTAGGTGGTCAGATTCGTTATTCTATACCAGAGGAGATGAAGAAAGGCTCTGTGATCGGTAACGTAGCGCAAGATCTTGGTTTGGATCTGAAAAGGCTCCGTTCTGGGCGGGCCCGCATCGTGACCGGAGAAAACATTCACTACGCCGAGCTGAAGACAGACAAAGGGATTCTAGTCGTGAATGAGAGAATAGACCGAGAGCAGCTTTGTGGAGACACAACACCATGTAGCTTCAGCTTTGAGGTGATTTTAGAAAATCCAATCGAACTGCACAGAATAACTGTTGAGGTTTTGGATATAAATGATCACGCTCCTGTCTTCCCAAATAAAGATAAGGCTATCAGTTTTGAAATTAGTGAATCGGCTGTAGTTGGAGTGCAGTTTCCACTGCAGAGTGCAGAGGATCTAGATGTGGGGCAAAACGCGTTGCAAGATTATGTTTTATCACCAAACGATAATTTTATATTGAAGCAACATGCAAATCCAGACGGAAGTAAATATGTTGAAATGGTGCTCCAGAAGCCTTTAGACAGAGAACAACGTCCCCATCTGTCTTTAAAACTAATCGCGGTTGACGGAGGAACACCACAGAGATCTGGTACAGTAAATATAGATGTCACTGTGTTAGATGCCAACGACAATGCTCCGGTTTTTAACCAATCAGTGTATAAAGCATCTGTGATGGAAAACACGATGAAAGGCACAAGCGTTATTACAGTAAATGCCACAGACGCAGACAGTGGTTCAAATGGACTCATTTCCTACAGTTTGTCTAAAATGAAAGGAAGTGCAGCAGATATATTCAGTATTGATGAAAACACCGGCACAGTTACTGTGGCAGGTCAGATAGATTATGAAAAAGACAGAAAATACGAGGTGAGGGTCGAGGCAAAGGATCAAGGTGGTCTGACAGGGACAAGTAAAGTTATATTTGAGGTTGTTGATGTTAATGACAATGCCCCAATTATAAATATTATGTCATTTTCCAGCCCTCTATCTGAGGATGCACGTCCTGGTACAACTATTGCTATTTTGAACGTAAAAGATGCAGATGCTGATAAAAATGGGCAAATAAAATGTTCTATAGATGGCAAACTTCCCTTTAAGATCGAGTCATCTCTAACAAACTATTACAATTTGATCTCAGATCAACATTTTGATAGAGAATCCGTCTCAGAATATAACATAACGATAACAGCCACTGATCTGGGGTCTCCCCCACTTTCCAGCTCAACCAAATTACACCTTAAAATCTCTGACGTAAACGACAACGCGCCAATATTTGATAAAAACAGCTATTCTGCTTACGTCTCAGAGAATAATTCACCTGGAATTTCCGTATTTGCTGTCAGCGCGCGAGACTCTGACTGGAATCAAAACGCGAGAATCTCGTATCTTTTAGAAGACACACAAGTCAGTGGTAGTCCAGTTTCTACTTATGTGTCTTTAAACTCTGAAACTGGAGTTCTCAGCGCGGTTCGTTCCTTTGATTATGAGCAAATTAAAGAGCTTCAGCTCGTAGTCAAAGCGCAGGATGGAGGCTCCCCTCCACTCAGTAGCAACGTGACTGTGAAAATAATGATCCAGGATCAGAACGACAACCCCCCTCAGGTCCTGTACCCAGTGCAGACTGGTGGCTCTCTGGTGGCTGAAATGGTGCCTCGTTCAGCAGATGTGGGCTATCTGGTCACTAAAGTGGTGGCTGTTGATGTGGACTCTGGACAGAATGCCTGGCTCTCCTATAAACTGCAGAAAGCCACAGACAGGGCGCTGTTTGAAGTGGGCTTACAGAATGGAGAAATAAGAACTATCCGCCAAGTCACTGATAAAGATGCTGTGAAACAAATACTGACTGTTATAGTGGAGGACAACGGGCAGCCCTCTCGTTCAGCTACAGTCATTGTTAACGTGGCGGTGGCGGACAGCTTCCCTGAAGTGCTGTCGGAGTTCACTGACTTTACACACGACAAGGAGTACAACGACAACCTGACTTTTTACTTAGTGCTGGCTTTGGCTGTAGTTTCCTTCCTCTTCATCACGTGTTTAGTGGTTATTATATCAGTGAAGATCTACAGATGGAGACAGTCTCGCATCCTGTATCACTCCAATCTCCCTGTGATTCCGTATTATCCACCTCGTTACTCAGATACTTTGGGGACAGGGACTCTGCAACACGTGTACAACTACGAGGTGTGCAGGACGACTGACTCCAGAAAGAGTGACTGTAAGTTCGGCAGAGCTGGTAGTCAGAACGTGCTGATAATGGAGCCCAGTTCAACAGGGACGATGCAGCGGATACAGAGTGAGAAGAGCATCCTGGATGAACCAGACTCTCCTCTAGAGGTGAGTTAGGATAATGTTGCTTTGCCTCTTTGCCTTTATGTGCGTCTCTCTTTATCTTTTTTATTTGCATAGATAGAGAATAGTTGATTAATATACCGTCAGTTTCAGCACCATGGACAGCACCCCAGTTAGTTTGATCATTTAGTAATAATTCTGCTCCTGAAAAACTCCTAGCAGATGTAGCAGTGGACAACACATGGCGTTCAAACCGTGTGTCATGGAATTGTGTTAGTATGCATTTATTTAGCATTTTCAAAATATGATATTGATGTTGACATGTATGTGTACTGCCAACTTTCTTAATGACGTTCATACAATTTCCTCACGTGGGATTTAAAGCATTGTAAAATTGCTCTTCAAATTAGGCAACAGCCTTTGGTAAATATTGGGGAAAGATTGTAGTCACGCTTAAATGTTAAATTTGTATGCGTTTATGTTTTTTGGCGTTGGATCAAACCGGAACCTCTCATGCTTGGTGTCGATGGCATCCTAATCCTTTTGCTGCACTATATGAAGTTCAAACTACTTCCTACATTTGCATTGCTCATCACTATTTAACATGAATCCTAACAGTTACATATTACCGTACATTACAGACATTTGTCGTTATGTAACAACCTTCAAGTGACTGAATTGTTTTAATACATTGCGCTCATTCTTGCAATTTGATAATGAAAGTATTGGTATTTTCCGATTTTATAGCTTGTGTGTAACTCTGAATTTAAAAGTAGTTGTTACATTTCTTCACTTGGACTGTGTTGTAAGTGTTGTAGGATAAGCTGATACTCTACCGGTGATTTTATCGATTGTTTTCTTTATTTTTGTGCATTAGTGCGTAGTGATTAACTATATTTCAAGTTTTTTTTTTGTTTGCAGTCCTAAGATACATTGTATTGTGTGGCATCATGAATGATCAGGGCCCCGGTGTACTATTGAATTTGAGATATGCTGATTTATGTATTCGTTTCAATTTCGAGGGCTGCGATGGTATTATTGGTCTCTGTAAGGGGAATTGTCGGTATTCAGTTACTATGAAAATTGATTTGCAATTATTTTCCTTCCTTATGTTGATATTCATTGGCTGGACTCTAAGGGACGCTGTTGGTCAACTAAAAGAAAATCTGAACAGTGTCTTAGGCGGTGCCTTTCTACATTCTGCTCTGTAGAGAGTGGATATGCTTTAGACAGTAAACGACGTTGAGGTGGGCGCAGATGGACTGGTTTTCATTTGATATTTTTCACTACGAGAGAAAGGAAGCTGGGATTACAAATATTTGTATACGTTATTGTTAATCCCTGGGATTTCTAAGAGAAGCGTTTCGATAGTATTATTTCATATCGTTCATTTGATAACATGGATTTCAGAAAATATGTCCGGACTCTAAGATGGCGTTTGTGCTTCAGACTGACGCCGCAAAGCCTTCTGTTTCTTCTCTTTCTCAGTCATATTGCCAATGGTCAAATACGTTATTCAATCCCAGAGGAGATGAAGAAAGGCTCCCTAATCGGTAATGTAGCACAGGATCTTGGTTTGGATCTGAAAAGGCTCCGTTCTGGTCGGGCCCGTATCGTGACCGGAGAGAGCATCCAGTACACCGAGCTGAAGACAGACAAAGGGACTTTGGTCGTGAATGAGAGAATAGACCGAGAGCAGCTTTGTGGAGACGTAACGCCGTGTAGCTTCAGCTTTGATTTGATTTTAGAAAACCCGATGGAGCTACACCACGTTACAGTCGAAGTATTGGACATTAATGATAATTCCCCTTCCTTTCATCAACACGACATGCAATTGACGATTGGAGAATCAGCAGCACCGGGAGCACGTTTTGTTTTGCCAACTGCCAATGATCCTGATGTAGGAGTCAACGGGCTTCAGGACTATAATTTATCTCCAAATGAAAATTTTATTTTAAAAAAGCATTTAAATTCTGACGGAAGAAATTATGCGGAGATGGTCCTTGAAAAAGCGTTGGATAGAGAGCGATATCCCAGTCTGTCCCTAAAGCTGATTGCAGTGGACGGTGGAACGCCACAGAAATCTGGTATAGTAAATATAGATATCACTGTCCTAGATGCTAACGATAATTCTCCTGTTTTCAATCAGTCAGTCTACAAGGCCACTGTAATGGAAAATGCAGCAAGAGGTACCTATATCATCACTGTGAATGCAACTGACGCAGATAGCGGATCAAATGGTTTGATTTATTATTCTATTTCCAAAATGCAAGGCAGTATTGACAGTTTATTCGAAATTAACAAGACAACGGGTGTGATATTTCTTTCAGGGCAGATTGACTATGAAAAAGCAAAGAAATATGAAATACGCATTGAAGCAACAGACCAAGGAGCTTTAACAGATTCGAGTAAAGTCATAGTTGAGGTGATTGACGTGAATGATAACCCACCTGTCATTAATGTGATGTCATTCACTAGTCCTGTGTCAGAGGACTCACCTCCTGGTACAACTGTTGGCATTATAAATGTAAAAGATCTTGATTCAGGTGATAACGGACAAGTAAATTGTAGAATAGAAGAAAACGCACCTTTCAAAATTAAATCCAATTTAAGAAATTACTATAATTTGGTAACAGATGCTGTATTAGATCGTGAAAGTGTTTCAGAGTATAACATCACTGTAGTTGCGACAGATGCAGGAATTCCTCCTCTCTCGACAACAAGAACCTTTCATTTAAAGGTCTCTGATGTGAACGATAATGCTCCAGTGTTTTCACAAGGTGTTTACACTGCGTTTATCACAGAGAATAACTCTCCAGGTGTTTCTGTTCTCACTGTTAGGGCTAAAGATCCCGATGAAAACCAAAACGCCCGCATATCTTATATTCTGGAAGATACTAATATCGGTGGATCTCCAGTTTCTGAATATGTTTCTATGAATGCAGAAAGCGGAGTGATACACGCAGTGCGTTCATTTGATTATGAGCAGATCAAACAGCTTCAGCTAGTAGTCAAAGCGCAGGATGGAGGCTCCCCTCCACTCAGTAGCAATGTGACTGTGAAAATAATGATCCAGGACCAGAACGACAACCCCCCTCAGGTTCTGTACCCAGTGCAGACTGGTGGCTCTCTGGTGGCTGAAATGGTGCCTCGTTCAGCAGATGTGGGCTATCTGGTCACTAAAGTGGTGGCTGTTGATGTGGACTCTGGACAGAATGCCTGGCTCTCCTATAAACTGCAGAAAGCCACAGACAGGGCGCTGTTTGAAGTGGGCTTACAGAATGGAGAAATAAGAACTATCCGCCAAGTCACTGATAAAGATGCTGTGAAACAAAGACTGACTGTTATAGTGGAGGACAACGGGCAGCCCTCTCGTTCAGCTACAGTCATTGTTAACGTGGCGGTGGCGGACAGCTTCCCTGAAGTGCTGTCGGAGTTCACTGACTTTACACACGACAAGGAGTACAACGACAACCTGACTTTTTACTTAGTGCTGGCTTTGGCTGTAGTTTCCTTCCTCTTCATCACGTGTTTAGTGGTTATTATATCAGTGAAGATCTACAGATGGAGGCAGTCTCGCATCCTGTATCACTCCAGTCTCCCTGTGATTCCATATTATCCACCACGTTACTCAGACACTTTGGGGACAGGGACTCTGCAGCACGTGTACAACTACGAGGTGTGCAGGACGACTGACTCCAGAAAGAGTGACTGTAAGTTCGGCAGAGCTGGTAGTCAGAACGTGCTGATAATGGAGCCCAGTTCAACAGGGACGATGCAGCGGATACAGAGTGAGAAGAGCATCCTGGATGAACCAGACTCTCCTCTAGAGGTTAGTTAAATATGCAACTTCGTCTCTGTGCATTATTTCTCTTTCTGTGTTTACTTACATTGGTAGCGAACTGTTGCACGCTATACCGTCATTTTCAGCACCATGGACAGCATCTCACTTTGCATCGCCTGAACTTCAAAAAATCAGACTTACAGAGTTATTATTAACTGAGAGGAAATGTGTTTTGTCACATATAATCGTTAGTTGTGGAATCAGTATGTCTTTGAAAATTTGATCCTCATGTTCGTTTTGCAAGTAAATTTTTCACATGCAGATTACAACCAGTGACTGCTCGTCTGGAGCATTTCAGCACCTGCCGTTTGGACAGCACTTTAATGATACCTTTAAAGTTTTTCTTTCTTTCTTTCTACTTCAGTACTACTTCTAAAAAGTTTCCATCTCTTCCAAAATTGCTCAGATAATTGTTAAATTCCTTTTACTGATAACTCGTTAACTTAGACTATATTGAAAGCTGTTTTTAAACATTAAATGTCACAAAAGATTTGAATATGACTCTTTGAGTCATTATGCATTAAGGTTCACAAATTGTGCGCGCTTTTCATTTTGTCAGTGCTAAATACTAAATGTTTAGATAAGCTGCAGACTTTTTAGACAATTTATATCCTCTTAAATGATCTACCCTCTAAGGGACGCTGTTGCTCACTGAAAAATGTTTCAGTGTTGTCAGTAACAAAACTGCTTCCCCCTCGCCTCAATTTAGAGGAGAGGCTTTTTTTCCTGATGAGGAAAGGCGGTGATATACACAGCAAAAATACAGAAAATCTGCAGTGGTTTTCGATCTTTTTCTGACTTCTATCACGTGTTGTATTTGCCTCTCGAGGATTACTTTTTGTGGAGATTGCTTGTTCTACAGTCTAGTATGGCTGCTGTCGGATTACTGCAACGTTTTAAATGGCGTTTTCCCGCAGGCTTGCGGTGGCCCAGATGGCTAGTTGCATATTTTCTGTTCATCATTTCAGTGGTAAATTGCCAGATTCGTTATTCTATTCCAGAGGAGATGAAGAAAGGCTCTCTGATTGGTAACGTAGCACAAGACCTTGGTCTGGATCTGAAAAGGCTCCGTTCTGGCCGGGCCCGTATTGTGACCGGAGAAAACAATCAGTACATCGAGCTGAAGACAGACAAAGGGATTCTAGTCGTGAATGAGAGAATAGACAGAGAGCAGCTTTGTGGAGACGTAACACCATGCAGTTTCAGCTTCGAAATTATTTTGGAAAATCCAATTGAGTTGCATCGTGTAACGGTCGAAATACTGGATGTAAATGACCATTCGCCTGTGTTTAGAAATAACCACATACGAATGGAAATAAGCGAATCTGCTGTAATTGGCTCTCGCTTCGTCTTGGAAAGTGCGGATGACCCAGACGTAGGAGTTAATGGACTACAGAATTATGTTTTAGGCACAAGCGACAATTTTGTCCTGAAACAACACGCCAACCCAGACGGCAGTAAATTTGCAGAAATTATCCTACAGAAACCGCTAGACAGAGAGGAGCAACCCCGCCTCTCGTTGAAGCTGATAGCAGTGGATGGTGGAACGCCGCAGAGATCTGGTACAGTAAATATTGATATCACCGTGTTAGATGCCAATGATAACCCTCCCGTATTCAATCAGTCTGTGTACAGGGCTACTGTCCTCGAAAATGCAACATCAGGGACTCACGTTTTAACCGTAAATGCTACAGACGCTGACAGTGGATCACACGGTGTGGTGACTTATGCATTTTCTAATTTAAAAGGACATTTGGCTGACATATTTAACATCGACAAGACCACCGGTAAAATAACGGTTTCTGGACAAATAGATTTTGAAAAAGACAAAAAACATGAAATAAGGGTTGAGGCTAAAGATCAGGGAGGGTTGACGGATCTCAGTAAGGTAATAATTGATATTGTAGATGTTAATGATAATGCACCAGTTATAAGCGTCATGTCCTTTTCTAGTCCTTTGCCTGAGGATGCTCCAGTAGGCTCAACTATAGCTGTTTTTAATGCTAAAGACGCAGACTCGGAAAGAAACGGCCAGATCATGTGTACAATAGATAGGAATTTACCGTTTAAAATAAAATCATCATTGACTAATTACTACTCACTCGTTTCAGATACAGCTTTTGACCGTGAAAAAACACCAGAGTACAACATTACTATAACTGCAACAGATTCAGGTTCCCCGCCTCTCTCAAGTGCCATAAAGTTGCACCTTACAATTTCTGATATTAATGATAACCCCCCTTTGTTTGATCAATTAATTTATAATGCTGGCATTCCAGAAAATAATTCTCCTGGGATGTCAATAATCACTGTCAGCGCACAGGACTCTGACTGGAATCAAAATGCGAGAATATCTTATATCTTGGAAGATACGCAAGTTGCTGGTTTCCCAATCTCTACATATGTATCCATAAACTCTGAAACTGGAGTTCTCAGCGCGATTCGTTCCTTTGATTATGAGCAGATCAAACAGCTTCAGCTAGTAGTCAAAGCGCAGGATGGAGGCTCCCCTCCACTCAGTAGCAATGTGACTGTAAAAATAATGATCCAGGACCAGAACGACAACCCCCCTCAGGTCCTGTACCCAGTGCAGACTGGTGGCTCTCTGGTGGCTGAAATGGTGCCTCGTTCAGCAGATGTGGGCTATCTGGTCACTAAAGTGGTGGCTGTTGATGTGGACTCTGGACAGAATGCCTGGCTCTCCTATAAACTGCAGAAAGCCACAGACAGGGCACTGTTTGAAGTGGGCTTACAGAATGGAGAAATAAGAACTATCCGCCAAGTCACTGATAAAGATGCTGTGAAACAAAGACTGACTGTTATAGTGGAGGACAACGGGCAGCCCTCTCGTTCAGCTACAGTCATTGTTAACGTGGCGGTGGCGGACAGCTTCCCTGAAGTGCTGTCGGAGTTCACTGACTTTACACACGACAAGGAGTACAACGACAACCTGACTTTTTACTTAGTGCTGGCTTTGGCTGTAGTTTCCTTCCTCTTCATCACGTGTTTAGTGGTTATTATATCAGTGAAGATCTACAGATGGAGACAGTCTCGCATCCTGTATCACTCCAATCTCCCTGTGATTCCATATTATCCACCACGTTACTCAGACACTTTGGGGACAGGGACTCTGCAGCACGTGTACAACTACGAGGTGTGCAGGACGACTGACTCCAGAAAGAGTGACTGTAAGTTCGGCAGAGCTGGTAGTCAGAACGTGCTGATAATGGAGCCCAGTTCAACAGGGACGATGCAGCGGATACAGAGTGAGAAGAGCATCCTGGATGAACCAGACTCTCCTCTAGAGGTTAGTTAAATAATGCAGCTTCGTCTCTGTGCGTTATTTCTCTTTCTGTGTTTACTTACATTGATAGTGAACTGTTGCACTCTATTCAGTCGTTTTCAGCACCATGGACAGCATCTCACTTTGCATCACTTGATAGGAATACTGCTCCTTCAAAAAATTATATCACCCTTTATTCTCAGTCAGTGTTTTATTGTTTCACAAGCACATTGCTTTGACTTAGTCGCAGTTTGTGTCAACATGGCTGATAACTCGCTAGTTTCTTGCAACATTATAAATATCCTTATACAGCGTGATTGATCTCCAGAGTCTCTTCGTTTGCATTCACTCCTGACTGATGGAAACAAAAGGTTTGCATGTGATTTGAATCATTATACTGACAATCAAAAATGCTCCTTTCACTTCTCTCATTTAACATCAACTAGCTTTACCAAACTCCTAGAGTTTTCTTTCCCTCCGCCTCCACGAACAATGAATGAACAATCAATGAATTGTAGTGGTATTTTTTATTTGTGTGATGTGTATTGTAATGTTGTTTTTATTCAGATATATGTTTTAGAGCTAATTACATAAGAACAGCATTATACTAAAGCTCAGGGTAAGATTATTTTGTATTTTATTGTTTGGTTGTTTTTTTGCGGAATACTGAGTTGGAATATTATTGAGATTATTTTGATTATCCACTAAGCAAATGTAATCATCCACTTCATATTTCCAGAAATCATTCTATGTTGCATGGTGTTACTGGTTTTGGACTCTAAGGGACGCTGTTGGTCAATCCAACATAATCTCTAAAACATTACCACACAGTCCCCTCCCTTACCACAGCGGCCTATGAGAGAGAAGGAGATAGTGTGCATTATGTGGGCT
Source organism: Macquaria ambigua (assembly GCA_008360985.2). Lineage (NCBI taxonomy): Eukaryota > Metazoa > Chordata > Actinopteri > Centrarchiformes > Percichthyidae > Macquaria > Macquaria ambigua. The sequence continues at coordinate 45,206 of VMKM01001960.1, read as the reverse complement.
GACATTTGAGGAAAACAGACTCGCATTAAGCGATATCTCTCTTCAGATACAGTACATTGAAAAGACAGCATTGTTTTTCTTTAGAGGTACATTCGGTGTTTTTTTTTACAGAATAAGAATCGTGTTTGCATCGTGTAGCACATCTTTGTGTTTTTCTTTTGCTATGGCATGTGGAATACCACTCTATACCCGGTGCGTAAAATGGAGCTTTGGCTGCGGACAGATTTGGCATCTTCTGTTCTTCCTTTTTTATCTCAACCATTTGGTCAGCGGACATATCCGATATTCAATCCCAGAGGAGATGAAGAAAGGTTCCCTAATCGGTAATGTAGCACAGGATCTTGGTTTGGATCCGAAAAGGCTCCGATCTGGTCGGGCCCGTATCGTGACCGGAGAGAGCATCCAGTACACCGAGCTGAAGACAGACAAAGGGATTCTAGTCGTCAAAGAGAGAATAGACCGGGAGCAGCTTTGTGGAGACGTAACGCCGTGTAGTTTCAGCTTTGAGGTGATTTTAGAAAACCCCATGGAGCTACATCAAATTACAGTTGAAATAACAGACATAAATGATCATTCGCCCACGTTCAAAAAAGATAGAATCCATTTTGAAATCAGCGAATCAGCTAATACCGGCGCTCGTTTTCCACTGACCAGTGCAGAAGACCCAGATGTGGGTGTCAACGGACTCAGAGAATATTTTCTGACCGAGAATGACAATTTTGTTCTGAAACAAAACTCGAATGCAGATGGAAAGAAATATGCAGAGATGGTGTTACAGAAGCCATTAGACAGAGAGACGAATCCTAATCTATCTCTGAAGCTAATAGCCGTAGACGGTGGAAGTCCGCAGAGATCTGGTACAGTAAATATAGATATCACTATACTTGATGCCAATGATAATGCGCCTGTATTTAATCAATCTGTGTACAAAGCTACAGTAATGGAAAACGCTCCCAGAGATACATACGTTACCACTGTTAATGCTAGTGACGCAGATTTCGGGTCAAATAGTATTGTAACGTATTATTTTTCAGACCTCAACAGTGGTCTCGGTGATTTGTTTAGAGTGGATGAAAAAAGTGGTATTGTTTTAATAACAGGTTCAGTTGATTATGAAAAAGACAAAAAGTACGAACTTAGAATCGAGGCGAAAGATCAGGGAGGTTTAACAGACTCGAGTAAAGTGATAATCGAAGTAACTGATGTAAATGACAACGCCCCTATCATAAGCGTTATGTCATTCACTAGTCCTGTGTCAGAGGACTCACCTCCTGGTACAACTGTTGGCATTATAAATATAAAAGATCTTGATTCAGGTGAAAACGGACAAGTGAATTGTAGAATAGAAGAAAACGCACCTTTAAAGATTAAATCCAATTTAAGAAATTACTATACTTTGGTAACAGATGCTGTATTAGATCGTGAAAGTGTTTCAGAGTATAACATCACTGTAGTTGCGACAGATGCAGGAATTCCTCCTCTCTTGACAACAAGAACCTTTCATTTAAAGGTCTCTGATGTGAACGATAATGCTCCAGTGTTTTCACAAGGTGTTTACACTGCGTTTATCACAGAGAATAACTCTCCAGGTGTTTCTGTTCTCACTGTTAGGGCTAAAGATCCCGATGAAAACCAAAACGCTCGCATATCTTATATTCTGGAAGATACTAATATCGGTGGATCTCCAGTTTCTGAATATGTTTCTATAAATGCAGAAAGCGGAGTGATACACGCAGTGCGTTCATTTGATTATGAGCAGATCAAACAGCTTCAGCTAGTAGTCAAAGCGCAGGATGGAGGCTCCCCTCCACTCAGTAGCAATGTGACTGTAAAAATAATGATCCAGGATCAGAACGACAACCCCCCTCAGGTTCTGTATCCAGTCCAGACTGGTGGCTCTCTGGTGGCTGAAATGGTGCCTCGTTCAGCAGATGTGGGCTATCTGGTCACTAAAGTGGTGGCTGTTGATGTGGACTCTGGACAGAATGCCTGGCTCTCCTATAAACTGCAGAAAGCCACAGACAGGGCGCTGTTTGAAGTGGGCTTACAGAATGGAGAAATAAGAATTATCCGCCAAGTCACTGATAAAGATGCTGTGAAACAAAGACTGACTGTTATAGTGGAGGACAACGGGCAGCCCTCTCGTTCAGCTACAGTCATTGTTAACGTGGCGGTGGCGGACAGCTTCCCTGAAGTGCTGTCGGAGTTCACTGACTTTACACACGACAAGGAGTACAACGACAACCTGACTTTTTACTTAGTGCTGGCTTTGGCTGTAGTTTCCTTCCTCTTCATCACGTGTTTAGTGGTTATTATATCAGTGAAGATCTACAGATGGAGACAGTCTCGCATCCTGTATCACTCCAATCTCCCTGTGATTCCATATTATCCACCACGTTACTCAGACACTTTGGGGACAGGGACTCTGCAGCACGTGTACAACTACGAGGTGTGCAGGACGACTGACTCCAGAAAGAGTGACATGAAATATATGCAACCGATGAGTCAAAGTTTGGTTAGTGTGGATGGAGCTGGGACTGATACACCGCAGGTGGACAACCAACTGTCAGGCAACTGTTCTCAAATGTCAACCTTGGTGAGTGATATATTTAATCTTTTGTTCTCGATTTTCTCGTTGTTCTGGTACTCTTATCTTCTAAAGTATGTAGACTAAAGTGCACGCGCACGGCTGTCATTGACGCGTCAGTGGCCCTGTCCATGGTGCTGAAACAGTCAATGGATTATTTTTGAAGTGACTTTCTTTACGCCTTGTAGCCTAATCCAAGCCATTCTTATTAAATTGCCCAACATAATATTGGCACAATAAACATAGAATCACACTAACCACAGTCTGAGTTTTGTTTTAGGTAGAAGTTGGCATACATATTAAGATTATCCTCAACAGTTACAGTGTAACAATTTAATCGGTGGGAGTGGCTTCAACCATTTTTCAGGGTTTTTTTCATGCAGGTATAGAAACTTTTTTGATTAAATGAATATTCTCAAGGTCTGTTTTAGCAAACAGCAATTGTGTTTCACTAAGAAAATGAACAGCATGAACACTTTCCAGGGAAAAATAAAACAAACTATATGACTACTGAAAACAAACAGACCAGAAAAGACTATTTTCTTCTACTTCTTTTATCGTTGCCCTTCTTATTTTTCAGTATTTAAAATGTAGTACTGTCTATATGTTTAACGTTCACATTGTTTATTTTGTAATTTATTCTGTAGATCATCATTAATGTTTCACCATACAGAATAAGTTTTGATCTTGACGGAATAAAGTTTTAATGAAATTTTAAATCAACGTGACTTCACTTTGATCTTAAACTGAGGATGGTTTTGTTGAACAGGTCCTGGTCAGGCTTCATTCATACTGCTGCTATGTAAAACGTTTATCCAAAAACAATGAAATAAAGATAAAACCAATCAATAAGCTTTGAAAAGAACATGTGAAGTGTTCCTAATAATGTGAACACTACATACATTACCGTGGATGGGCTCTGAGCGCCGCTGTTGATACATCACTGACTAACTGTCCAAACAGGCAGTGCAGCGATCCACCCCTTTAATTCATTTCAGTGTTTTACTGCTTGGAACGAAGACGGTCTGGACCGTGATGGTTTAAAGTGTAGCGTTTGTCGTGAATTTCTCTGCTGAAAATACCATTACCTTTTCAATTTATGGATTTAAGTACATCAGTTTTGCATTGAAAGGGATTACTGCGTCTGTACCTCTGGATTTATGATGGCTTGTATGTGGATAACCGCTCGCAGAGGCCGATGGCAAGCACTGTTTGTCATTCTTTGTCTTCTCAAGCTGAGCTCAGTCTCTGGACAGGCTCGGTATTCCGTACCGGAGGAGCAGGCAGAAGGGTCTTTCGTTGGAAACATTGCTAGAGATTTAGGTTTGGATGTGGCGAGGCTCGTATCAGGTAAAGCTCGTATTATTACAAAGGGAAGCCGACAGTACGTTGATTTAAACCGAGACAAAGGCAGCCTTGTTATTAAAGAGCGAATCGACCGAGAAGAACTGTGTGGAAAGACGACGCCCTGCAGCTTCAGTTTCGAGGTGATTTTAGAAAATCCAATCCAGCTTTATCGGGTAACAGTGGAGGTAATAGACATAAACGATAACAGTCCGTCTTTCCCAAAGGATGAAATCAATTTGAAAATTGCTGAAAATGCTGCATCAGGGACTCGTTTCTCACTAGAGAGTGCAGACGACCCTGATGTTGGAATTAACGATATTCAAAAATACACACTTAAACCGTCAGATAATTTCAAATTGGAAGTACAGAGCCAGCCTGATGGAGGAAATTTTATTGAAATGGTTTTACAAAACCCGTTAGACCGAGAGAAAGAGGAGACTCACACACTCGTGCTGATTGCTTCAGATGGAGGGGAGCCACATAGATCAGGGACAGTGCGTATTCATATCACTGTGCTAGATGCTAACGATAATGCGCCAGTGTGTAGCCACTCTGTTTATAAAGCAGATGTCAAGGAGAATTCTCCTGTAGGAACAGTAGTAACCACAGTTAGTGCAAGTGACGCAGATAAAGGAGTCAATGGAGAAGTAACTTATTCCATAGCTCATGTCGCCAGAGAAGCGAAGCAGCTTTTTGAAGTAAATGTTAAAACTGGAGAGATTAAAGTTGCAGGTAAACTGGACTTTGAAAAATCTAAGACTTATCAATTAAACGTTCAGGCTAGTGACCACGGTGGGTTTTCAGATACGTGCAAAGTTATTATTCAAATAATTGACGAGAATGACAACGTCCCTACAATACAGCTGATGTCATTTTCTAACTCGATATCCGAGGATTCTCCCCCAGGTACAACTATAGCTGTTGTTAACGTTGATGACGAAGACTCTGACGGTAACGGTGTTGTCAAGTGCTCCATTAACTCCGACGTACCTTTCAAAATCGAGTCTTCATTAACTGGATATTATACTATAGTAACCGAAGACTTCTTAGACAGAGAAAGTATTCCTGAGTATAATATCACCATAACTGTCTCTGACCAAGGCTCCCCGTCTCTGTCTAGCAGTAAAAACATCAATGTAAAAGTGTCTGACGTGAATGACAGCCCACCCAAATTTGATCAATCACAATACAGTAAGACTGTACCAGAGAACAACTCTCCTGGATTTTCTGTGTTTACTCTCAGTGCTAGTGATGCAGACTGGGGCCAAAACGCCCGGGTTTCTTACTTTGTGGAAGAGAAAGAGATTAATGGGGTAGCTGTGTCTTCGCTGGTGTCAGTGAATTCAGAAAATGGCGTCATTCATGCAGTCAGGTCGTTTGATTATGAGCAAATCAAGTGGTTTGAATTTAACGTGACTGCTCGTGATGCTGGATCCCCCCCTCTGAGCTCGGTGGCTACAGTTAGAATAATGATCCAGGACCAGAACGACAACCCCCCTCAGGTCCTGTACCCAGTACAGACTGGTGGCTCTCTGGTGGCTGAAATGGTGCCTCGTTCAGCAGATGTGGGCTATCTGGTCACTAAAGTGGTGGCTGTTGATGTGGACTCTGGACAGAATGCCTGGCTCTCCTATAAACTGCAGAAAGCCACAGACAGGGCGCTGTTTGAAGTGGGCTTACAGAATGGAGAAATAAGAACTATCCGCCAAGTCACTGATAAAGATGCTGTGAAACAAAGACTGACTGTTATAGTGGAGGACAACGGGCAGCCCTCTCGTTCAGCTACAGTCATTGTTAACGTGGCGGTGGCGGACAGCTTCCCTGAAGTGCTGTCGGAGTTCACTGACTTTACACACGACAAGGAGTACAACGACAACCTGACTTTTTACTTAGTGCTGGCTTTGGCTGTAGTTTCCTTCCTCTTCATCACGTGTTTAGTGGTTATTATATCAGTGAAGATCTACAGATGGAGACAGTCTCGCATCCTGTATCACTCCAATCTCCCTGTGATTCCATATTATCCACCACGTTACTCAGACACTTTGGGGACAGGGACTCTGCAACACGTGTACAACTACGAGGTGTGCAGGACGACTGACTCCAGAAAGAGTGACTGTAAGTTCGGCAGAGCTGGTAGTCAGAACGTGCTGATAATGGAGCCCAGTTCAACAGGGACGATGCAGCGGATACAGAGTGAGAAGAGCATCCTGGATGAACCAGACTCTCCTCTAGAGGTTAGTTCAGTTTTATCACCTGACTCAAGGATACAATCCCTGGTGTTGTGCGGCCCCAAATCCCAGTTTCCTCCCTGCTGACTTTTTACTGTATATGTTTACTCAGTTGCCAGCTATTTTTCGTTTGAAATGATCATATAGCAGGAATCTTTGAACTGAATTATGGCACAATAACAAATCCATAATATATCTATACACAGCAGAAGAAAGTTGTCCACCTTTTTTTTGTTTGATTGTGAATAGAGTTTCATTACTGAATATAATTTCATTATTTTAGTAGTCTGATCTTCCTCACCTTTGCTCTTGCTCCTGCTCTTCTTTCACTGAATTCGTATTGCTGCTTGTTTCAGTACCACAGACAGCGACATTCCTATATTTCATACATTACAGTCACCTATTGCCTTTTGGAAGTCATTTGATATTTCTAACAGTACAACATTTTATGGGATCTCATTGCAGTCTATGCACTTATTTCTGCTTTTTTTTATTTTTCCAATTGACTCAATCTTTTCAACATAACACAAATGGTAAATGTAGTAATAGTAAACAATTGCGCACTAGCTGCGAATATTCACAGGTGATAAATGCTTGGCCTCTAAGTCCCAGTGTAAGGTGTTCAGGTTTTGGGCTCTAAGTGACGCTGTTGGTCAGCAAAACGATTTAAATGTTAACAGCCAGCCTATCCCCCTCCCTCACTACCGTGCTTTAGCATGACAGCGGAGATACTGTCGTTCGTGGGAGGACAGGGAGCGAAGAGGCGATTTTTTTACACATTTGTCTTTGGGATATAAGAGGAGCACGTTGTCATCTGAAAGCAATACAATATATTTAAGCTGGACTACAAGCTCGTGTTTATTTTCTTCAAGTGCGGACGCATCATTCATCAAGATCTGTTGTTTCTGATATGGCAACCCGAGGCCAACCCAACCCTAGAAGTGTAAGATGGCGATTGTCTTGTATATTACGATGTCAAGTGGGATTTCTCGTTTTGCTTACTTTATTGGGTGATAGAGTTGCTGGTCAGATTCGTTATTCTATTCCAGAGGAGATGAAAAAAGGCTCCGTTATTGGCAATGTAGCACAAGACCTCGGTCTGGATCTGAATAGGCTCCGCGCTGGCCGTGCCCGTATTGTGAGCGGAGAAAACATCCAGTACACCGAGCTGAAGACAGACAAAGGGATTCTAGTCGTGAATGAGAGAATAGACCGAGAGCAGCTTTGTGGAGACGTGACACCATGCAGCCTGAGCTTCGAAATCATTTTAGAAAATCCTATCGAACTCCATCGTGTCACTGTCGAAATTTTAGATATAAACGATAATACTCCTTTCTTTCCAAATAAAGACATCCAGTTTGAAATGAGCGAATCTGCTACAATTGGAGCAAAATTTCCTGTTGAAAGCGCAGTTGATCCTGACGTTGGACTAAACGCCTTACAAAATTACATTCTGTCTCCGAATAATTATTTTATTCTCAAACAACATGCAAATCCAGACGGCAGTAAATACGCTGAACTGGTGCTCCAGAAGCCATTAGACAGAGAGGAACACCCCAGTGTCCCTCTAAAAGTAATAGCTGTCGACGGTGGAAACCCACAGAGATCTGGTACGGTGAATATAAATGTATCTGTTTTAGACGCAAACGATAATGCTCCTGTATTCAACCAGTCAGTTTACAGGGCCGCCGTTGTAGAAAATGCGCCAAAAGGGACTTATATCACAACAGTGAACGCTAGTGATGCAGACATTGGCACTAACGGGGAAGTCATATTCAGTTTTTCGAAAATTAAAGGCAGTACGGTTGATATGTATACTATCGATGAAAGCACAGGAGTCATATCAGTTGCTGGACTTATAGACTTTGAAAAAGAGAAAAAATATGAGCTTAGGTTAGAAGCAAGGGATCGAGGAGGTTTAACCGGGACCAGTAAAGTTATAATTGATGTTAGTGACGTCAATGACAATGTCCCAGTAATTAATATCATGTCATTTTCTAATACTATATCAGAGGATGTCCCTCTCGGCACAACAGTAGCTGTTATCAATGTTAAAGACGCTGATTCAGAGAAAAATGGACAGATAAAATGTACCATAGACCAAACGCTTCCGTTTAAAATCCAATCGTCATTAACGAACTACTATAATTTGGTGGCGGATCAGCATTTTGATAGAGAGACGACTTCTGAATACGACATTACAATAATAGCCACCGACTCAGGGTCTCCTCCTCTTTCTAGCTCAGTCACATTGCAACTTAGAATCTCTGACGTGAACGATAACGGCCCAGTATTCGACAAACACTCATATTCAGCTTACGTCACAGAGAATAATTCCCCTGGAATGTCCATCACAACTGTTGGCGCGCGGGACTCTGACTGGCATCAAAACGCGAGAATCTCCTATTTCCTGGAGGACACGCAAATCAGCGGTAATCCAGTGTCTAACTATGTATCCATAAACTCTGAAACTGGGGTTTTACATGCGGTGCGCTCGTTTGATTATGAACAAATTAAACAGCTTCAGCTAGTAGTCAAAGCGCAGGATGGAGGCTCCCCTCCACTCAGTAGTAACGTGACTGTGAAAGTAATGATCCAGGATCAGAACGACAACCCTCCTCAGGTTCTGTACCCAGTGCAGACTGGTGGCTCTCTGGTGGCTGAAATGGTGCCTCGTTCAGCAGATGTGGGCTATCTGGTCACTAAAGTGGTGGCTGTTGATGTGGACTCTGGACAGAATGCCTGGCTCTCCTATAAACTGCAGAAAGCCACAGACAGGGCGCTGTTTGAAGTGGGCTTACAGAATGGAGAAATAAGAACTATCCGCCAAGTCACTGATAAAGATGCTGTGAAACAAAGACTGACTGTTATAGTGGAGGACAACGGGCAGCCCTCTCGTTCAGCTACAGTCATTGTTAACGTGGCGGTGGCGGACAGCTTCCCTGAAGTGCTGTCGGAGTTCACTGACTTTACACACGACAAGGAGTACAACGACAACCTGACTTTTTACTTAGTGCTGGCTTTGGCTGTAGTTTCCTTCCTCTTCATCACGTGTTTAGTGGTTATTATATCAGTGAAGATCTACAGATGGAGACAGTCTCGCATCCTGTATCACTCCAGTCTCCCTGTGATTCCATATTATCCACCTCGTTACTCAGACACTTTGGGGACAGGGACTCTGCAGCACGTGTACAACTACGAGGTGTGCAGGACGACTGACTCCAGAAAGAGTGACATGAAATATATGCAACCGATGAGTCAAAGTTTGGTTAGTGTGGATGGAGCTGGGACTGATACACCGCAGGTGGACAACCAGCTGTCAGGCAACTGTTCTCAAATGTCAACCTTGGTGAGTGATATATTTAATCTTTTGTTCTCGATTTTCTCGTTGTTCTGGTACTCTTATCTTCTAAAGTATGTAGACTAAAGTGCACGCGCACGGCTGTCATTGACGCGTCAGTGGCCCTGTCCATGGTGCTGAAACAGTCAATGGATTATTTTTGAAGTGACTTTCTTTACGCCTTGTAGCCTAATCCAAGCCATTCTTATTAAATTGCCCAACATAATATTGGCACAATAAACATAGAATCACACTAACCACAGTCTGAGTTTTGTTTTAGGTAGAAGTTGGCATACATATTAAGATTATCCTCAACAGTTACAGTGTAACAATTTAATCGGTGGGAGTGGCTTCAACCATTTTTCAGGGTTTTTTTCATGCAGGTATAGAAACTTTTTTGATTAAATGAATATTCTCAAGGTCTGTTTTAGCAAACAGCAATTGTGTTTCACTAAGAAAATGAACAGCATGAACACTTTCCAGGGAAAAATAAAACAAACTATATGACTACTGAAAACAAACAGACCAGAAAAGACTATTTTCTTCTACTTCTTTTATCGTTGCCCTTCTTATTTTTCAGTATTTAAAATGTAGTACTGTCTATATGTTTAACGTTCACATTGTTTATTTTGTAATTTATTCTGTAGATCATCATTAATGTTTCACCATACAGAATGAGTTTTGATCTTGACGGAATAAAGTTTTAATGAAATTTTAAATCAACGTGACTTCACTTTGATCTTAAACTGAGGATGGTTTTGTGGAACAGGTCCTGGTCAGGCTTCATTCATACTGCTGCTATGTAAAACGTTTATCCAAAAACAATGAAATAAAGATAAAACCAATCAATAAGCTTTGAAAAGAACATGTGAAGTGTTCCTAATAATGTGAACACTACATACATTACCGTGGATGGGCTCTGAGCGCCGCTGTTGATACATCACTGACTAACTGTCCAAACAGGCAGTGCAGCGATCCACCCCTTTAATTCATTTCAGTGTTTTACTGCTTGGAACGAAGACGGTCTGGACCGTGATGGTTTAAAGTGTAGCGTTTGTCGTGGAATTTCTCTGCTGAAAATACCATTACCTTTTCAATTTATGGATTTAAGTACATCAGTTTTGCATTGAAAGGGATTACTGCGTCTGTACCTCTGGATTTATGATGGCTTGTATGTGGATAACCGCTCGCAGAGGCCGATGGCAAGCACTGTTTGTCATTCTTTGTCTTCTCAAGCTGAGCTCAGTCTCTGGACAGGCTCGGTATTCCGTACCGGAGGAGCAGGCAGAAGGGTCTTTCGTTGGAAACATTGCTAGAGATTTAGGTTTGGATGTGGCGAGGCTCGTATCAGGTAAAGCTCGTATTATTACAAAGGGAAGCCGACAGTACGTTGATTTAAACCGAGACAAAGGCAGCCTTGTTATTAAAGAGCGAATCGACCGAGAAGAACTGTGTGGAAAGACGACGCCCTGCAGCTTCAGTTTCGAGGTGATTTTAGAAAATCCAATCCAGCTTTATCGGGTAACAGTGGAGGTAATAGACATAAACGATAACAGTCCGTCTTTCCCAAAGGATGAAATCAATTTGAAAATTGTTGAAAGTGTCGCATCAGGGACTCGTTTCTCACTAGAGAGTGCAGACGACCCTGATGTTGGAATTAACGATATTCAAAAATACACACTTAAACCGTCAGATAATTTCAAATTGGAAGTACAGAGCCAGCCTGATGGAGGAAATTTTATCGAAATGGTTTTACAAAACCCGTTAGACCGAGAGAAAGAGGAGACTCACACACTCGTGCTGATTGCTTCAGATGGAGGGGAGCCACATAGATCAGGGACAGTGCGTATTCATATCACTGTGCTAGATGCTAACGATAATGCGCCAGTGTGTAGCCACTCTGTTTATAAAGCAGATGTCAAGGAGAATTCTCCTGTAGGAACAGTAGTAACCACAGTTAGTGCAAGTGACGCAGATAAAGGAGTCAATGGAGAAGTAACTTATTCCATAGCTCATGTCGCCAGAGAAGCGAAGCAGCTTTTTGAAGTAAATGTTAAAACTGGAGAGATTAAAGTTGCAGGTAAACTGGACTTTGAAAAATCTAAGACTTATCAATTAAACGTTCAGGCTAGTGACCATGGTGGATATTCAGATACGTGCAAAGTTATTATTCAAATAATTGACGAGAATGACAACGTCCCTACAATACAGCTGATGTCATTTTCTAACTCGATATCCGAGGATTCTCCCCCAGGTACAACTATAGCTGTTGTTAACGTTGATGACGAAGACTCTGACGGTAACGGTGTTGTCAAGTGCTCCATTAACTCCGACGTACCTTTCAAAATCGAGTCTTCATTAACTGGATATTATACTATAGTAACCGAAGACTTCTTAGACAGAGAAAGTATTCCTGAGTATAATATCACCATAACTGTCTCTGACCAAGGCTCCCCGTCTCTGTCTAGCAGTAAAAACATCAATGTAAAAGTGTCTGACGTGAATGACAGCCCACCCAAATTTGATCAATCACAATACAGTAAGACTGTACCAGAGAACAACTCTCCTGGATTTTCTGTGTTTACTCTCAGTGCTAGTGATGCAGACTGGGGCCAAAACGCCCGGGTTTCTTACTTTGTGGAAGAGAAAGAGATTAATGGGGTAGCTGTGTCTTCGCTGGTGTCAGTGAATTCAGAAAATGGCGTCATTCATGCAGTCAGGTCGTTTGATTATGAGCAAATCAAGTGGTTTGAATTTAACGTGACTGCTCGTGATGCTGGATCCCCTCCTCTGAGCTCGGTGGCTACAATTAGAATAATGATCCAGGACCAGAACGACAACCCCCCTCAGGTCCTGTACCCAGTACAGACTGGTGGCTCTCTGGTGGCTGAAATGGTGCCTCGTTCAGCAGATGTGGGCTATCTGGTCACTAAAGTGGTGGCTGTTGATGTGGACTCTGGACAGAATGCCTGGCTCTCCTATAAACTGCAGAAAGCCACAGACAGGGCGCTGTTTGAAGTGGGCTTACAGAATGGAGAAATAAGAACTATCCGCCAAGTCACTGATAAAGATGCTGTGAAACAAAGACTGACTGTTATAGTGGAGGACAACGGGCAGCCCTCTCGTTCAGCTACAGTCATTGTTAACGTGGCGGTGGCGGACAGCTTCCCTGAAGTGCTGTCGGAGTTCACTGACTTTACACACGACAAGGAGTACAACGACAACCTGACTTTTTACTTAGTGCTGGCTTTGGCTGTAGTTTCCTTCCTCTTCATCACGTGTTTAGTGGTTATTATATCAGTGAAGATCTACAGATGGAGACAGTCTCGCATCCTGTATCACTCCAATCTCCCTGTGATTCCATATTATCCACCACGTTACTCAGACACTTTGGGGACAGGGACTCTGCAGCACGTGTACAACTACGAGGTGTGCAGGACGACTGACTCCAGAAAGAGTGACTGTAAGTTCGGCAGAGCTGGTAGTCAGAACGTGCTGATAATGGAGCCCAGTTCAACAGGGACGATGCAGCGGATACAGAGTGAGAAGAGCATCCTGGATGAGCCAGACTCTCCTCTAGAGGTGAGGTGCAATACACAAAGTCTTCACTTATGCAAATGTTGTTTGTGTAAACTGAAATGAAATTGCAACAGGTAGTTGGTTGTCGTTTAACCGAAAACAAGTGCACGCAGTTCATTTCAGCACCACAGTGTGGACAGCTCCTCTTTAACTTTAAGTGCTTTTTGGCGTTTGACTTTCCATTTTCCTCATAACTTCTAATTAGATGTTATACCGTCTTTAAATATCACTACTATTGCTAATAATAATAATAATAATAATAATAATAATAATAATAATGACAATGATATCATTATTATTAACGTATGCTAATTGGGCAGGTTTCTCAACATTTGCAGATGTAAACTGCCCTACTCAATTATTTAAATGCATTATCATAATCTTTTTTTAAGTCATTAGCTGTGATATTACAAATATCAATATTTATCCTTTTTTCTTTGCTTTGAATTCTTGCTTCATTAGTTACTTCCAAACTATTTGGTGTTCAGGTTTTGGACTCTAAGTGACGCTGTTGAACAAGAATATGATGTCTACCCATAATCTCTCTGTTGCAGTTCAGAGGCGTTTTTTGTAAGCTCACACTGAAGTAGGCTCAGGGGGAGCATCAGGAAACGTATAAATCTCGGAAAAGAAAGGGTTTTATTGGATTCAAGCGGCTTTTTTTCGACTTTCTAATATATGAACAAAGCACATCTGGAGGTGTGGATGTTATTGAAGTCAGATCGGAGGATATCTGTTGTTTTTTTCCTCAGAAAATGTCCCTTTCTGACATGGCGTATCAGCAACCACTCTGCAAATGGCGTTTGTATTTCGGACCGCAACGGGTAATGGTTCTTTTGTTGTTTTACTTCTTTAATATCGTTGCTGGTCAGATCCGCTACTCTATACCAGAGGAGATGAAGAAGGGCGCTCTTATTGGTAATGTAGCACAAGATCTTGGTTTGGATCTGAAAAGGCTCCGCTCTGGCCATGCTCGTATCGTGACCGGAGAAAACATCCAGTACACCGAGCTGAAGACAGACAAAGGGATTCTAGTCGTGAATGAGAGAATAGATCGAGAGCAGCTTTGTGGAGACGTTACACCGTGCAGTTTCAGCTTTGAGATAATTTTAGAAAACCCTATGGAGCTACATCACATAACAATCGAAGTGTTAGATGTGAATGATCATCCTCCGGTATTCAAGAAATCAGATATTATGTTAGACATAAGCGAGTCAGCTAACCTTGGGGCGCGATTTGTGCTGGACAGTGCAGAGGATCCTGATGTTGGCGTCAATGGCCTGCAGAATTATGTTTTAACCTCAAACGACAATTTCGTTTTAAAGCAGCATGTGAATCCAGACGGGAGTAAATATGCAGAGATGGTGCTTCAGAAGCAGTTAGACAGAGAGGAGGTTCCGCATCTTTCTTTAAAGCTTATAGCAGTCGATGGTGGGAATCCGCAGAGATCTGGCACTGTAAATATAGACATAACAGTTTTAGATGCAAATGACAATGCGCCCGCTTTCAACCAGTCAGTTTATAAAGCCACGGTGATTGAGAATGCAGCAAAGGGCACTAATATCGTTACTGTAAATGCTACAGACGCAGATAGTGGGTCGAATGGTTACATCACATATTCAATATCAAACGTGAAGAGCAATATAGCTGATTTGTTGTCCATAGATCAAATCTCTGGTGCATTATTTGTTTCAGGTCCAATAGATTTCGAAAAAGATAAAAAATATGAGCTTAGAATTGATGCAAAAGATGAGGGAGGTTTAACGGATTCAAGTAAAGTGATAATCGAAGTAACTGATGTAAATGACAACGCCCCTATCATAAGCGTTATGTCATTCACTAGTCCTGTGTCAGAGGACTCACCTCCTGCTACAACTATTGGCATTATAAATATAAAAGATCTTGATTCAGGTGATAACGGACAAGTAAATTGTAGAATAGAAGAAAACGCACCTTTCAAAATTAAATCCAATTTAAGAAATTACTACACTTTGGTAACAGATGCTGTATTAGATCGTGAAAGTGTTTCAGAGTATAACATCACTGTAGTTGCGACAGATGCAGGAATTCCTCCTCTCTCGACAACAAGAACCTTTCATTTAAAGGTCTCTGATGTGAACGATAATGCTCCAGTGTTTTCACAAGGTGTTTACACTGCGTTTATCACAGAGAATAACTCTCCAGGTGTTTCTGTTCTCACTGTTAGGGCTAAAGATCCCGATGAAAACCAAAACGCTCGCATATCTTATATTCTGGAAGATACTAATATCGGTGGATCTCCAGTTTCTGAATATGTTTCTATGAATGCAGAAAGCGGAGTGATACACGCAGTGCGTTCATTTGATTATGAGCAGATAAAACAGCTGGTTATCGTAGTCAAAGCGCAGGATGGAGGCTCCCCTCCACTCAGTAGCAATGTGACTGTGAAAATAATGATCCAGGATCAGAACGACAACCCCCCTCAGGTCCTGTACCCAGTGCAGACTGGTGGCTCTCTGGTGGCTGAAATGGTGCCTCGTTCAGCAGATGTGGGCTATCTGGTCACTAAAGTGGTGGCTGTTGATGTGGACTCTGGACAGAATGCCTGGCTCTCCTATAAACTGCAGAAAGCCACAGACAGGGCGCTGTTTGAAGTGGGCTTACAGAATGGAGAAATAAGAACTATCCGCCAAGTCACTGATAAAGATGCTGTGAAACAAAGACTGACTGTTATAGTGGATGACAACGGGCAGCCCTCTCGTTCAGCTACAGTCATTGTTAACGTGGCGGTGGCGGACAGCTTCCCTGAAGTGCTGTCGGAGTTCACTGACTTTACACACGACAAGGAGTACAACGACAACCTGACTTTTTACTTAGTGCTGGCTTTGGCTGTAGTTTCCTTCCTCTTCATCACGTGTTTAGTGGTTATTATATCAGTGAAGATCTACAGATGGAGACAGTCTCGCATCCTGTATCACTCCAGTCTCCCTGTGATTCCATATTATCCACCACGTTACTCAGACACTTTGGGGACAGGGACTCTGCAACACGTGTACAACTACGAGGTATGCAGGACGACTGACTCCAGAAAGAGTGACTGTAAGTTCGGCAGAGCTGGTAGTCAGAACGTGCTGATAATGGAGCCCAGTTCAACAGGGACGATGCAGCGGATACAGAGTGAGAAGAGCATCCTGGATGAACCAGACTCTCCTCTAGAGGTCAGTTTGTTGATCCATCATTCTTCACAAATTTGCAATGTATTCATTATAGTGTATTTTAGATTACAGATATTACTTGGTTTCATGGTTTGTCTTACTGCCTGCTCAGAGGGCATCTTCAGTGCCACTAGTGATGGACAGCTCCTCTCTGAGTGCTAGTTAACTGAAGGGAGAATGAGTCAGTAAGGAAAATGCACAGCAAAAACAACTTGTAACGTTGTCTGCACTGCTTGGGGTGGTGTGTAATTAGAAAATATATGTGGATTTTATACCTCTAGCTGAGAGAGAGAGAGAGAGAGAGTGTGTGTGTGTGTGTGTGTGTGTGTGTGTGTGTGGAGGGGGGAATATGTAATAGTACGATGACAGAGTGTTTCCAGTTAACAACATATCTTGTGGCTGTTCTCGGACTTTATCTCTGCCTGCCACTTTATCCCTTTATAATCTGCATCCGTTTTATCTTATTTTAAATTTTAATACAACACATACATTCACATATTGAATTTGGCATAACATCTAGATACATACAACGTTATTATCTCCCACACAGAGGATTCTTTCCCCTTTCTTTAGTGACAACACTTGTTATTTTCATATCGGACTCTAAGGGCCGCTGTTGGTCTTCAAAGCACATTTGAAGCTTTTGAAATGCAGCTACACCTCCAGTACTTCTCTTAGTGTACCGCGGAGGGCAGGACATTCGGTCTTCCTTTTCACTAGTGATTTTTGGACTAATATATTCGCTGTCACGCTGTGGATTATAAATACATCAACAGAAGGACGATACGGGGTAATAGGCCGGTTTTTGTGACACATTTGTATGTGCAGTTGCGTGGATTGCTTCGGGAATATGCCTTTTATCAGCACTGAACCCACAATTAAATGGCAAGTACGGGCCTTCATCCTTGTTTTTCTCATTGACGCGGCAGTCTGTCAGATCCGCTACTCTGTCCCAGAGGAGATGAGAAAGGGCTCCTTTGTAGGAAATGTGGCTGAAGATTTAGGTATCAACGCTCAAAGACTGATGTCAGGCGGTGCCCGAATTGTTGGCGGTGATAGCAGCGAGTATATCAGGCTGGATGTAGACAAAGGGATTCTTGTCGTGGGAGAAAGAATAGATAGAGAGCAGCTCTGCGGGCAGACATCGCCCTGTAGCTTGAATTTTGAGATGATTATGACGAATCCAATGCAGCTACACAGCGTTGTAGTGGAAGTGTTAGATGTTAATGATAATGCACCCGTGTTTCTTGAGAAAGAAATGCATTTAGAAATACTAGAATCTGCTCTTCCAGGGACAGAAATCTTACAATTGAGTGCCACCGACCCCGATGTTGGCATCAACGCTTTACACGGATATACGTTACACCCAACGACTAATTTTAATATTAAGGTCCTGTCCAGCCCAAATGGTCATAAATATGCACAGTTGTATCTTTCTAATGCTTTAGACCGAGAGAAAGAGGAAAAGCTGATTCTCATGCTAACCGCTGTGGACGGTGGTGAACCACAGAGATCAGGGACACTAAAAATACATGTAACTGTGCGAGACACAAATGACAATGCTCCGGTTTTTACGCAATCAATTTTCAAGGCGTCTGTTAAAGAAAATGTTCCAAAAGGAACCTTAGTGGTGAGCTTGAGCGCAACAGATGCAGATGAGGGGATGAATGGCCATGTTACATACCACGTTAATCGCATGTCTAGTAATGTTGCTGAACTGTTTCTTCTGGATGAAAACAGCGGCGATTTAACTGTAAACGGTATGATTGATTTTGAAGAGAATAAAATATATGAGATTGGTGTGCAGGCAAAAGATCAAGGTGGACAAAGCACATCAACAAAAGTAATAATTGAGGTGACGGATGTGAATGACAACGCACCTGTAATAACGCTAACCTCGTTTTCTAGTGCCATTGCTGAGGATTCTCCTAGTGGAACTACTGTGGCGATTATAAACGTTAAAGATCTAGATTCAGGCAAAAATGGCAAAGTAGACTGCTCTGTTAACGGCAATATCCCGTTTGCAATCCACTCATCTCTAAAGAACTATTATACTCTGGTAACAAACGGTGTCCTTGACAGGGAGCGTAATCCTGATTACAATATCACTTTCACGGCTGTGGATGAAGGTAGCCCACCACTCTCGACAAACAAAACAATAACACTTCGAGTATCCGACGTCAATGATAATGCCCCCGTATTTGAACAGAGTTATTATGAAGCTAATATCATAGAGAATAACTCCCCAGGATTATCTGTGTTTTCCGTGAAAGCTCACGACTCTGACTCGGGGCAGAACGCACGTGTGTCTTACCTGCTTATTGATACTGAGTTAAATGGTAACCCCATATCCACCTACATATCTGTTAACGCAGAAAGTGGAGTTATACAGGCAGTTCGATCATTTGACTATGAGCAAATTAAAACTCTAAATATTTTTGTCAAAGGACAGGATGGGGGTTCCCCGCCTTTAAGCAGCAACACCACAGTTAAATTACATATTCAAGACCAGAACGACAACCCCCCTCAGGTCCTGTACCCAGTCCAGACTGGTGGCTCTCTGGTGGCTGAAATGGTGCCTCGTTCAGCAGATGTGGGCTATCTGGTCACTAAAGTGGTGGCTGTTGATGTGGACTCTGGACAGAATGCCTGGCTCTCCTATAAACTGCAGAAAGCCACAGACAGGGCGCTGTTTGAAGTGGGCTTACAGAATGGAGAAATAAGAACTATCCGCCAAGTCACTGATAAAGATGCTGTGAAACAAAGACTGACTGTTATAGTGGAGGACAACGGGCAGCCCTCTCGTTCAACTACAGTCATTGTTAACGTGGCGGTGGCGGACAGCTTCCCTGAAGTGCTGTCGGAGTTCACTGACTTTACACACGACAAGGAGTACAACGACAACCTGACTTTTTACTTAGTGCTGGCTTTGGCTGTAGTTTCCTTCCTCTTCATCACGTGTTTAGTGGTTATTATATCAGTGAAGATCTACAGATGGAGACAGTCTCGCATCCTGTATCACTCCAGTCTCCCTGTGATTCCATATTATCCACCACGTTACTCAGACACTTTGGGGACAGGGACTCTGCAGCACGTGTACAACTACGAGGTATGCAGGACGACTGACTCCAGAAAGAGTGACTGTAAGTTCGGCAGAGCTGGTAGTCAGAACGTGCTGATAATGGAGCCCAGTTCAACAGGGACGATGCAGCGGATACAGACTGAGAAGAGCATCCTGGATGAGCCAGACTCTCCTCTAGAGGTGAGCCCTTTGGCATTTTGATCTTCACCAATAAATGTGTGCTTTTTCAGTGGTCTTACTAAACAGTGGGTGCCTTTTGGGCTCATATGTAACTGATAACCCATGAGGCATTTTCAGCACCACAGCTCATGGACAGCTCCACTGAGTGAAAGTTAAATGTCCTTTGTGAACTGCTGCTTAATTCATTAAGGAACAGGAGTCTAGTATTGTATTAAAGTGTGAGTACTTAATGTCATTGTTTACCATAATTGTTACAGATACAGTTTTCACACAGGCTATTGAAGACTTTATGCCATTTAGTCCAATGTAAGCTAATGCAGATCCAGGGAGACTAAAGCTTCGGTTCTAATTAGTGACAGAAATGTGATCATTTTGGTAAAAAAATAAAATAAAATAAAAAAAGTATATATAAATGACATATATATGTGTATATATATATATATATATATATATATATATATATATATAAACAAAAGCATATCAAAGAAACAAACTTAATTTTGATTTTATGTTTTATATGAATGTATTACAATGTCGCCGTTATGATATACATTTCAAGCTCTTCTACACCAAAGTGCTTGGCAAATTTATTTTTATTTTCTGCCTGTGTTCATGATATTCATGCTTTGGACAGTAAGGGACGCTGTTGGTCAGTGAAACAAGTGTTCAGAGTTGATTCAGTGGAGGCAGAGCCCTCATCTTTCCGTTTAGAGGGGAGAGAAGAGAAACTGTGGGCTTCATAAGCAGGACAACGTCCACAATTTCATTCGGAGCGAGGACTTTAAAATCAAAGGATTACTTGATGCAACTGCCTTCGTCCTCGGTGGATTGTATACAGCAGGCTGCTGGTATCACCTTTTCTTATTTGTGCAATGGCGTTTGAAAACTCTCCTTGCGTAAAATGGCGTTTGTATAGCAGGTCAATATGGCAGTTTCTGCTGTTCCTTTGGTGTCTCAGTCACATCGTGTCGGGGCAAATCAGGTATACAATTCCGGAGGAGCTGAAAAGGGGGTCTCTTATTGGTAATGTAGCTCAAGATCTTGGTTTGGATGTGCAAAGGCTCCGTTCTGGCCGGGCTCGTATCGTGACCAGACAAAGCATCCAGTACACCGAGCTGAAAACAGACAAAGGCATTTTAGTCGTGAACGAGAGAATAGACCGAGAGCAGCTTTGTGGAGACGTAACACCGTGCAGCTTCAGCTTTGAGGTGATTTTAGAAAATCCTATGGAATTACACCGAGTAACAGTGGAAATAATTGACATAAATGACAATTCTCCGACGTTTAGAAAGGATGAAATCAAATTTGAAATAAGCGAATCTGCCACACTGGGGTCACGCTTTTTGTTACCCAGTGCCGAAGACGCAGATGTAGGCAGTAACGGTCTCCAGAAATACATACTAACTACCAATGACATATTTGGATTGAAGCAGCACTCAAGTCCAGATGGTCGAAAATATGCCGAGATGATCTTACAGAAATCATTAGACAGAGAAAGCGAGCCAAGAATAACACTGAAGCTCATCGCTGTTGATGGTGGAACTCCGCATAGATCTGGTACAGTAAATATAGATATTACAGTACTCGATATTAATGATAATCCTCCTATTTTTAACCAGTCTCTCTACAGGGCTACTGTCTCGGAGAATGCTTTAGAAGGCACCTATATCACGACAGTGAATGCAAGTGATGCAGACAGTGGATCAAACGGTCTTGTCACATATAGATTTTCAAACATGAAAGAGCAGCTGGCTGACATATTTCATTTAGACGAAGTTACTGGAACCATAACACTTGTAGGGCAAGTAGATTATGAAAAAGATAAGAAATATGAAATTATGATTGAAGCTATGGACCAAGGAGGTCTGACAGATTCAAGTAAGGTGCTAATTGAGATTGTAGACGTCAACGATAATGCACCTGTCATAAATGTGATGTCATTCTCCAGCCCCGTGCCGGAGGATTCTGCCTCAGGTACCACAGTGGCAATAATTAATGTGATTGACGCAGACTCAGAGCAAAATGGCCAAATTGTTTGTACAACAGACAGTAGCCTCCCATTTAAAATAAAATCAACATTAACTAATTACTATGCATTAGTAACAGACTCAGCTTTTGACAGAGAAGTTGTACCGGAATATAACATAACTGTAAAGGCCACCGATTCAGGATCGCCATCCTTGTCAAGCACAACAATATTACGTCTGAGAATCTCTGATGTGAATGACAATGCCCCATTATTTGATCAAATTAGCTACGTTTCTCAGGTTACAGAAAACAATTCCCCTGGAATGTCCATATTTTCCGTCAAAGCACGGGACATGGACTGGAATCAAAACGCTAGAATATCGTACTTTCTCGAAGAGACACAGATCAATGGTAGTCCAACATCTTCTTACGTCTCCATAAACAGTGAAACGGGAGCTATCCATGCAGTTCGCTCGTTTGATTATGAACAGATCAAGCAGCTTGTATTCACTGTTAAAGCGCAGGATGGAGGCTCCCCTCCACTCAGTAGCAATGTGACTGTGAAAATAATGATCCAGGACCAGAACGACAACCCCCCTCAGGTCCTGTACCCAGTGCAGACTGGTGGCTCTCTGGTGGCTGAAATGGTGCCTCGTTCAGCAGATGTGGGCTATCTGGTCACTAAAGTGGTGGCTGTTGATGTGGACTCTGGACAGAATGCCTGGCTCTCCTATAAACTGCAGAAAGCCACAGACAGGGCGCTGTTTGAAGTGGGCTTACAGAATGGAGAAATAAGAACTATCCGCCAAGTCACTGATAAAGATGCTGTGAAACAAAGACTGACTGTTATAGTGGAGGACAACGGGCAGCCCTCTCGTTCAGCTACAGTCATTGTTAACGTGGCGGTGGCGGACAGCTTCCCTGAAGTGCTGTCGGAGTTCACTGACTTTACACACGACAAGGAGTACAACGACAACCTGACTTTTTACTTAGTGCTGGCTTTGGCTGTAGTTTCCTTCCTCTTCATCACGTGTTTAGTGGTTATTATATCAGTGAAGATCTACAGATGGAGACAGTCTCGCATCCTGTATCACTCCAATCTCCCTGTGATTCCGTATTATCCACCTCGTTACTCAGACACTTTGGGGACAGGTACTCTGCAGCACGTGTACAACTACGAGGTGTGCAGGACGACTGACTCCAGAAAGAGTGACTGTAAGTTCGGCAGAGCTGGTAGTCAGAACGTGCTGATAATGGAGCCCAGTTCAACAGGGACGATGCAGCGGATACAGAGTGAGAAGAGCATCCTGGATGAGCCAGACTCTCCTCTAGAGGTCAGTTAAATAATGCAGCTTCGTCTCTGTGCGTTATTTCTCTTTCTGTGATACACTGAATGTAAACTGTTACGCGCTATACGTCATTTCAGCACCATGCGGACAGCATCTCACTTTGCATCATTTGCTTCTGTATTCATATTCAGAACTTCAAAAAGATAATTTTACCAACATTCTCAAAACATATATGCTGTTATTATTTCACAAACATACACATTACTTTGACTTAGTTGCCTTGTGTGTTAAAGCAGACTGATAACTTGCTTGATTTTTGCAACATTATAAATATGCTAAATACTGACAATCAAAATGCCATTTTTACTGACTTTCCTTCTAGAGGTTTGTTTACTATAATCTACTGATTTCCCGTTGTAGTTACTGTTCCTCTTTAACCTCTCTATTTACTACTTTCAATTTATAGGCAGAATTTAACCTCTCAGCTGTTAACCGCTATTCATATATTCAGCACTGCAGTGCTGGACAGTTCCACACAATGAGACTGGTTTGGTAACGATGCTCTATGGCTTTCTGTGTGTGGTTTGATAATGCGTGGAGTGTGTGATTCTATGTTACATCCTAGTTTGATATATTTCATCTATTATTTTTTTAATCAATAGTTTATTTTGTATTCCTGTCGGTTCCCAGAGTAGATTGCATAGAAAAGGTGTTGTTTTTTTTAACCTAAGTGCAGTCGGCCCGGTTCTTACCTCCGTTTGGACTCTAAGGGACGCTGTTGATCAGTAAAACAGAGTCTAGTGTTGTTTGGACTGTGATAGAGGAGAGAAAGAGGAGAGGGAGGAACACTATTTTAATACAAGGAGGCGTTCGATGGAAATGCAGCCGCTTTGAAACAGCATTTTCTCTTTGATAATAATCGAGCAATTTTGCTCGACAGAACTGCAGCACTTAAAGTGACTTTCGTCTACGTGTGTGACTGAGGGATATAATTTGCAGTTACATTTAGGATTTTATTCTTTACGACATGGGGATACACCAGCACCGATGCGGAAAATGGCTGTTGTGTTGGACACTTACATGGCAACTGTTCATTTTTGTCTTCATGATTTCCACCATCAACGGCCAAATCCGCTATTCAATACCGGAGGAGATGAAGAAAGGTTCTCTTATCGGTAATGTAGCACAAGACCTTGGTTTGGATCTGAACAGGCTCCGTTCTGGTCGGGCCCGTATTGTGACCGGAGAAAACAATCAGTACACTGAGCTAAAAACAGACAAAGGGATTCTAGTCGTGAATGAGAGAATCGACCGAGAAGAGCTTTGTGGAGACGTAACACCGTGCAGTTTCAGCTTCGAAATTATTTTGGAAAATCCAATTGAACTGCACAGGGTGACAGTAGAAATATTAGACGTAAATGACCATGCGCCAACGTTCAAAAATAATGTAATTAATCTAGAAATTAGTGAATCTGCAACAATAGGATCTCATTTCGACTTAGAAAGCGCCTATGATCCCGATGCAGGGATTCACAGCTTGCAAAATTATGTTTTATCCCCTAATGATAATTTCGTTTTGAAGCAACACTCCAACGCAGATGGAATCAAACTCGCTGTAATGATTTTACAGAAGCCATTAGACAGAGAGTTTAACCCACACCTCTCTTTGAAGCTGATTGCAGTAGACGGAGGAACTCCACAGCGATCTGGTACAGTAAATATAAAGATTAATGTGATTGATGTCAATGATAATCGTCCTCTATTTAATCAATCAGTATACACTGCTACGGTGACAGAAAATGCACCCATGGGCACCTATATAACTACTGTGAATGCTTCAGATGCGGACAGTGGATCTAATGGCTTGGTTACATATACTTTTTCTAATGTAAATGGAAAGTCTGGCGAACTATTTGAAATTGACAGTTTATCTGGCAAAATAACTGTGGCTGATAATATTGATTTCGAAAAAGACAAAAAATACGAAATAAGAGTGATCGCCAAAGACCAGGGTGGCCTAAGTGACGCAACCAAAGTTGTCATTGAGGTCACTGACATAAATGATAATGCTCCAGTTATAAATATAATGTCCTTCTCCAGCCTGATTTCAGAGGATGTCCCTCCAGGCACGACTGTAGCTGTTTTTAATGTTAAAGATGCAGACTCTGAAAGAAACGGTCAGATAAAATGCTCAATAGATTCCAATCTCCCCTTTAAAATCCAATCGTCTTTGTCTAATTATTACAACTTGCTTTCAGATGTGCATTTTGATCGTGAAACGAAACCAGAATACAACATAACCATAACTGCAACCGATTCAGGGTCACCTCCACTTTCTACTAAAACAACTTTACACCTAAGAGTTTCTGATGTAAACGATAATGCTCCGCTCTTTACTAAACCAAGTTACTCTGCTTATATCATTGAAAATAATGTCCCTGGGTTGTCAATATTTAGCGTGAGCGCAAGAGATTCTGACTGGAATCAAAATGCAAGAATCTCATACTTTCTGGAGGACACGCAGGTCAGTGGCAGCCCAGTTTCTTCTTATGTGTCCATAAACTCTGAAACTGGAGTTCTTCATGCAGTTCGTTCATTTGATTATGAACAGATCAAGCAGCTTGTATTCACTGTCAAAGCGCAGGATGGAGGCTCCCCTCCACTCAGTAGTAACGTGACTGTGAAAATAATAATCCAGGATCAGAACGACAACCCTCCTCAGGTTCTGTACCCAGTACAGACTGGTGGCTCTCTGGTGGCTGAAATGGTGCCTCGTTCAGCAGATGTGGGCTATCTGGTCACTAAAGTGGTGGCTGTTGATGTGGACTCTGGACAGAATGCCTGGCTCTCCTATAAACTGCAGAAAGCCACAGACAGGGCGCTGTTTGAAGTGGGCTTACAGAATGGAGAAATAAGAACTATCCGCCAAGTCACTGATAAAGATGCTGTGAAACAAAGACTGACTGTTATAGTGGAGGACAACGGGCAGCCCTCTCGTTCAGCTACAGTCATTGTTAACGTGGCGGTGGCGGACAGCTTCCCTGAAGTGCTGTCGGAGTTCACTGACTTTACACACGACAAGGAGTACAACGACAACCTGACTTTTTACTTAGTGCTGGCTTTGGCTGTAGTTTCCTTCCTCTTCATCACGTGTTTAGTGGTTATTATATCAGTGAAGATCTACAGATGGAGACAGTCTCGCATCCTGTATCACTCCAGTCTCCCTGTGATTCCATATTATCCACCACGTTACTCAGACACTTTGGGGACAGGGACTCTGCAACACGTGTACAACTACGAGGTGTGCAGGACGACTGACTCCAGAAAGAGTGACTGTAAGTTCGGCAGAGCTGGTAGTCAGAACGTGCTGATAATGGAGCCCAGTTCAACAGGGACGATGCAGCGGATACAGAGTGAGAAGAGCATCCTGAATGAGCCAGACTCTCCTCTAGAGGTTAGACTGCTTTAAAACCGTTTCAGTGTATCTATGATGATTTAACATGTAAAGAATGACACAATACGGTTTTTTCTTTAAGTAACAACCAGGGAAGCATATTATTTTAAGGGACATTTTGAGTTTGGCAGGGTTTCAGGCTCTATATAACAATGTAAACTCGTTACCTTTTCAGACATTTTGGGTTTACGTCACGTGTTCATTCCCTAAAGGAATTTCAAATACATTTTAACTTCCACCTGTCTTCTTGATAAACATGATGTATTGTTTTGATAATAGTAGGAATAATTGTTATTATTATTATTAGTAGTAGTAGTGATAATGGAAGTACTACAGGATTTTTTTTTCAAAGACAGGTTTCAAAATATTTCCATATATTTTATCGCTATGTGGCATCACGTTATTCAGTGTTATTTTTTACTGTTAGATACTTGGTGTGAATCCAAATAATCAGCCTTGCCAGATAATTAGTCAAATGCCTTAGTTGCTCATGACGTCAGTTATTATGCAAATTTTGCTAATGTGAGAACTTGCTATTTTATGGTCGTAAACCAAAGTGATATTTTGAAAATATTTACTTAAAATTAAAACGACTACAAATATTTGAAATTAATCATCTTGTAAAACAATTAAAATTAATATTTTAAACCAGTCATTATATCTTTGATCTGCAAAACCTGCATTGATTAGCAACAGTGGGTATCTTGTCCTCGCTATACAACGTTTTTCTTTACAATTGTCCGTTTTATTATTTTTCATATTATATTACATTCACAGTAAATCTGAATTAACGTCACATACATAGATTTACACTTTAAGAGTTCAACGTACTGCCTTCTTGTCAGTGCCTGTCAGCACCATGGATAGCACTACATTCAGGATACAGAGGTTTTGCATTATTGTGGACCTTCCTCTTTTCAATGTGTTTCCTCTGTGTGTATGTATAGCTGGCTTACTGTGTGTGTGTGTGTGTCACTTTTCACTGATGTACACAGCAAGTCATTTCTATTTTTGTTAGTAATTAACGTGTAAACATTATTAACATTATTAACATATTTGAACACATATTGTGATGAACCCAATAAGAATCAGGAATTGTCGGTGTCATGTGTAGTTCAGTGCATCCAACTAACAGGGACGCTGTTGGCCAGTCTGTTGAGATTTCAGAGCTTATTGCAGCTGTACCTCCCCCATCATCTCGAAATGTTACGGAGAAAGAAAAAAAAAATATAAGAGGCACGCTGTGGAAGAGGGAGATGATCAAACACGGAGATACCCGGCGAATTACCAGCAGTCTCGGGAGTGTGGATTCTTGATTATTTTACTGACATCTGTGTCTAAAATCATTTTACTGGATAACGGATTTGATACCACTTTTTTGTGGACGGGAGAATGTCGGACAGAACAATGACACGGCAAGTAGGCCTACTGTTGTCTATCTGGGTTGTTTCTCTCAGCTCGGTTTTTGGGCAGGTCAGCTACTCCATTCCTGAGGAAATGGCGAAAGGATCTTTGGTCGGTAACATAGCTCAGGATTTAGGGTTGGATGTGAAACGGCTGAAATCAGGGAAAGCTCGTATATATATCGGAGAAGGTACAGAATACATCGAGCTGAATAAAGAAAGGGGAGTCCTTGTAATCAAAGAGCGGATAGACAGAGAAGCGCTCTGCGGACAGACGACGCCCTGTGCTCTTGATTTTCAAATAATATTGGAGAATCCTATGCAGTTTTACAGCATCACTGTCGAGATCACCGACATTAACGATAACGCTCCTGGTTTTAAAAACAGTGAAATGAAATTTGAAATTAGTGAAATGTCTCAAATTGGATCGAAATTTGTTTTAGAAAAGGCAATAGATAACGACGTCGGGGTTAATGGGCTCCAGGGCTATTCACTCAGTTCAAGTGACACATTCACTTTAAACCCTTATAGAATTGGCAGCAGTAGAAATGTTGAGATGGTTTTAAAGAAGCATCTTGACCGAGAGAAACAGGAGCGGTTGTCTTTAGTACTGACTGCTTTAGATGGAGGCGACCCGCAGCTCTCTGGAACCATACTGATTGTCATAACTGTATTGGACGCAAACGATAATGCACCTGTTTGTACTCAAACAGAGTATAAGACTAATGTAAAAGAAAATTCATTGAAAGGAGCTGTTCTAACTACGGTGAGCGCATCTGATGCAGATGAAGGTCCGCACGGGCACATACAGTATTCAATTTCTAATGTTCCAGAGGGCGCACTTGAACTGTTTCACGTAGATAAGGAAAATGGTGTGGTTACGCTAATGGGACAACTTGATTATGAGAAATTTCGGCATTATGAGATAGATGTCCAAGCATCAGATGAAGGTGGTAACTCAGACGTATGTAAAGTTGTAATTGAGGTGTTGGACACAAACGATAACCCACCAGTGATCAATATTATGTCAACATCATCCAGTATATCTGAGGATGTTAAGCCAGGCACGGTTCTGACAATGATGAACGTTCAGGATCCAGATTCAGATGAAAATGGCAAAGTCCACTGCGTTTTAGATGAAAGTATTAATTTTGCAATCACGTCATCATCAAATAATTTCTTTACTTTGGTGACAGAAAGTGAATTAGACAGAGAGACAGCTTCTCAGTATAATATCAGTGTGACCTGCTCTGATGAGGGAGTGCCCTCCCTCTCCAGCAGCGTCACTCTCACCTTACAGATCTCTGATGTGAATGACAACGCGCCTGTCTTTGAGAGGAGCTCATATGAGGCCTACATTGTAGAAAACAACACACCAGGCCTCTCTATATTCACAGTGAAAGCCAGAGACGCTGACTGGAACCAGAATGCGCGTGTTTCTTACATACTGGAGGACTCCTCTGTTAACGGAGTGCCGGTCTCCTCATATGTGTCCGTTAGTGCTGATAGTGGAGTCATCCATGCAGTGCGCTCTTTTGACTACGAGCAGATCAAAGACTTCCAGTTCCGCGTCAAAGCGCAGGATGGAGGCTCCCCTCCACTCAGTAGCAACGTGACTGTAAAAATAATGATCCAGGACCAGAACGACAACCCCCCTCAGGTTCTTTACCCAGTGCAGACTGGTGGCTCTCTGGTGGCTGAAATGGTGCCTCGTTCAGCAGATGTGGGCTATCTGGTCACTAAAGTGGTGGCTGTTGATGTGGACTCTGGACAGAATGCCTGGCTCTCCTATAAACTGCAGAAAGCCACAGACAGGGCGCTGTTTGAAGTGGGCTTACAGAATGGAGAAATAAGAACTATCCGCCAAGTCACTGATAAAGATGCTGTGAAACAAAGACTGACTGTTATAGTGGAGGACAACGGGCAGCCCTCTCGTTCAGCTACAGTCATTGTTAACGTGGCGGTGGCGGACAGCTTCCCTGAAGTGCTGTCGGAGTTCACTGACTTTACACACGACAAGGAGTACAACGACAACCTGACTTTTTACTTAGTGCTGGCTTTGGCTGTAGTTTCCTTCCTCTTCATCACGTGTTTAGTGGTTATTATATCAGTGAAGATCTACAGATGGAGACAGTCTCGCATCCTGTATCACTCCAATCTCCCTGTGATTCCATATTATCCACCACGTTACTCAGACACTTTGGGGACAGGGACTCTGCAGCACGTGTACAACTACGAGGTTTGCAGGACGACTGACTCCAGAAAGAGTGACTGTAAGTTCGGCAGAGCTGGTAGTCAGAACGTGCTGATAATGGAGCCCAGTTCAACAGGGACGATGCAGCGGATACAGAGTGAGAAGAGCATCCTGGATGAGCCAGACTCTCCTCTAGAGGTCAGTTTTCCAGAAACAATGATGTAATTAATGGCATATCCATGTTAGTGTTGAGCAGTGACGCCTCACAGCAAAAGTCCTCGGCCCTATGTGAACATTTTAACCAGTACTTTTTCAAATGGACTACTTCGTTTTACTTATACATGCAGTTTATTTAAATTGGAAAGTTTTCTTTTCCCTCTGTAAAGTAAAGTTAGTTTCGTGTTGGCACTTCTTGAGCATTCTGATAGTATTATTATACTTGAATATTAGCAAATTATTTTCTTTAACCCATGTTTGTCTTTATAAATTTGTGTTTCAGGAGTCGTTTTTTTTCTCAATGTAATGGGTTGCCTATGAGTTACAAAAATAGCGTGTTTCCATTACAGAAAAGACTTTCAGACATTTTTCCTTTTTCAATTCAGCACCACGGACAGTTTCCCAGTCTGCCTCAATTCTAGAGGGTTGAACGTTAAATAGTTTAAGACCAATTCACTGTTGCAGTGAGACCGTGGGATGGAGTAAAGAAAGACCTTCCACAATTTAAAACGTTAATTTTTTTTTCCAAACAGTACAGTTTTAACCTCAGCTAAACTTTCCATTTCTCCAGTGTCAGGGTAGTTGTAACATTGTGTTTTCTTTTGACGCTATAAATGGTGCTTTTTTTTCATCCTAAAACTTTTACTGATTGTGCAAGCACACATTTTTCACATGTTTTTAAAATATGAAAGTTTATCTTTTCGAGTTAATCTGAATAAAAGAGTTAAGAGCTAAATATGCCGGGCATATCCTTATGATGGTTTGCTTGGACTAATGTACATCAGACTGCAATTGGTTGACTTCAGAACACTTTGTGGCAGGTGAATCAATGCTACAAAGATGAATTATCAGTTACTCACTTGACTTGTGTTTAAATTCTGATTGTATGATTAAAAGCACACTGTAAGTGCTTAGGTATTTGGTAGTTTTTACAGTATAGCATCGGTCAAAACCTTTATGTTTTATGGCTGACTTGTCATTGATAAATTAATGAGTGATAAATATAGAGATTGAGCTCAATCATTTTGATTTCTGCACTTTATAAATTACATAAAAAGGTTTGGAAACAATGTGATATTATGGCTTTAAAATAGCATTATAGACAGAGACAGAGCTCGTGTGTGTGTGTGTGTGTGTGTGTGTGTGTGTGTGACATGAAAACATATCGTTTTACTAAGTGAGTCTATACCTTTCCTCATCACTATTTGTACTTAATTCACAAAGACCTAGTTTTTTTCTTCTTCTTTTCTAATTCCATCTTGACCTTTCAGGGTCAGTTACATATCTTTGAAAACGTAAAATTCGTATATTTGTCATGTAATATTTCGTGTTAAATTGGTGAAACTGGCTAACCTGGACATATAGAAACCAGTCATCATTTTCCATCTTCCACAGTGTTCTGTAGTTCATCGTGGTGAGCTCTTAGGGCCGCTGTTGGCCAGTCAGTGTAAGGTAAGGAGAAGAAACCAGCAGTACCTCCCCCATCATTTCAGATAGAGAACGAGAGAAAGACACAAGGAACAGCAGAGCATACGAAGACCAGAGCTCTAAACGTTTATTTGGACGGATACTGTTCTTTTACTTTGGTCATTTACGACCTAAGTGGTGATTATTCAACCGGAGTACATAAAAGGAATTACCTCTGAAGAAAAAAAAATCGTGATTTACAGGAATATTGCGCCGTTCTTTTTACAGGAACATGACGGACAGAACAATGAGACGGCAAGTGCTGCTGTTTATGTCGGTTCTTTATGTCAGTTCAGTGGTTGGGCAGGTCAGCTACTCTATCCCAGAGGAAATGCCGAAAGGCTCTTTCGTGGGTGATATTGCGCAAGATTTGGGTTTGGATGTGAAAAGACTGAAATCAGGAAAAGCTCGCATTTATACGGGAGACAGTGCAGAGTACATCGAGTTAAATAAAGAAAGGGGAGTCCTCCTCGTCAAAGACAGAATAGACAGAGAGGTGATCCGCCAAGTCACTGATAAAGATGCTGTGAAACAAAGACTGACTGTTATAGTGGAGGACAACGGGCAGCCCTCTCGTTCAGCTACAGTCATTGTTAACGTGGCGGTGGCGGACAGCTTCCCTGAAGTGCTGTCGGAGTTCACTGACTTTACACACGACAAGGAGTACAACGACAACCTGACTTTTTACTTAGTGCTGGCTTTGGCTGTAGTTTCCTTCCTCTTCATCACGTGTTTAGTGGTTATTATATCAGTGAAGATCTACAGATGGAGACAGTCTCGCATCCTGTATCACTCCAATCTCCCTGTGATTCCATATTATCCACCACGTTACTCAGACACTTTGGGGACAGGGACTCTGCAACACGTGTACAACTACGAGGTGTGCAGGACGACTGACTCCAGAAAGAGTGACTGTAAGTTCGGCAGAGCTGGTAGTCAGAACGTGCTGATAATGGAGCCCAGTTCAACAGGGACGATGCAGCGGATACAGAGTGAGAAGAGCATCCTGGATGAACCAGACTCTCCTCTAGAGGTTAGACTGCTTTAACATTGTTTTGCA
Source organism: Macquaria ambigua (assembly GCA_008360985.2). Classification (NCBI taxonomy): domain Eukaryota; kingdom Metazoa; phylum Chordata; class Actinopteri; order Centrarchiformes; family Percichthyidae; genus Macquaria; species Macquaria ambigua. Next base: position 12,618 of record VMKM01001960.1, on the reverse strand, counting down.
TTTAATTTTACGTGTAATGGAACACATACAAAACGTTGTTTTAAACTTTGAGAACTTACCTGGTTGTACACTAAAATATCATTTTTTTAGTAGACAGTATTGCGTGGAGAATTTGCTCTTAATCGTCACTGACTTTATGACAAAACAACAAAACAAAATATTGTTTTCTGTTACCTTTAGGTTTTGTTTTATGTATCACTAACGTATGGTTTTTAATTGTGTCTTTATATTGGGTTAATATCGGGTTGTGAAAATGAATGATAACAAGCCAGTTATTAATATAATGTCGCAGACTAACGTAATTCCCGAGGACTCTAAACCAGCAACAGTTGTGACTATGGTCAATGTTCAGGACTTAGATTCAGGAGATAATGACAACGTTCACTGCGCAATTAATGAACATATTCCTTTTACATTAAAACCGTGATCAAGTAATTTCTTCAACCTAGTGACAGACAGTGAATTAGACAGAGAGAGAGCCTGAGTATAATATCACTGTGACCTGCTCTGATGAGGGAGTGCTCAGTGAAATGCATTACTTTACCATAAACAAGATTGTGTCCTATATTTGATAAGTATTTTCACCAACGTCATGAAGGCTTATAATACTGCTGTCTGATTCAGGGTGGTGTGACTTTACAGTTAAATCTCACCTCTTAACATTGGTTTTAAGGCGCAGCATTGTGGGTAAAATAGCTGACATGTACCTGGTTTCTCTACCAAATGATAGACTTCAATACTTTTCCATTTGCACAGATTTGTGTAGTTCATTAGATTGAGCTCTTAGGGCCGCTGTTGGCCAGTCTGTGATAACTGTAGGGCAGGTTTCAGCAGTACCTCCCCCATCGCCTTTTTTTCTTCTTAAACCAGAGGAAAACAGATACGCAGTGTGTATATTACAGAGTAGAGAGCAGTCATCACCGACGCGGACAGCTGCAGTTAACTGTAATTCATCGATTACTTCAAATTGTGGTATATACCGAGGAAATACATGGGATTTTATTTTCAACGGAAATAGGACTGTAGCGGGATTCGTGTTGCATGGAAATGCCGGACAGAACAATGAGGCGGCAAGTGCTGTTGTTTATCTCAATCCTTTCTCTCACATCGGTGTTCGGCCAGGTCAGCTACTCCATTCCCGAGGAAATGGCAAAAGGGACATTAATCGGTAGCATCGCTCAGGATTTAGGATTAGACAGAAAAAGACTGACATCAGGCAAAGCTCGGATTTTTACAGGAGACAGCGCAGAGTACATCGAGCTGAACAGAGAACGAGGAGTCCTCCTTATCAAAGAGAAAATAGACAGAGAGGCGCTCTGTGGCCAGACGACGCCCTGCGCGTTGCATTTTCAGGTTATTTTAGAAAACCCCATGGAATTGTACACTGTTGTTGTCGAAATCACAGATATAAATGATAACACTCCGATATTTGAAAAATCAGACATGAAATTCAAAATAAGTGAATCTGCAGTAGTAGGAGCAAAATTCTTGTTAGAGAGGGCAATAGATCCCGATGTTGGCATGAATAGTCTACAGAGTTATTTTCTCACAAAAACCGAGAATTTTGTGCTGAAATTGAAAGATCAGCCCGATGGAGGAAAGATAGTTGAAATGGTTTTACAAAAATCACTTGACAGAGAAAAACAAGAGGAGATATTTCTAGTGTTAACTGCGGTGGACGGAGGGGAACCAAACCTATCTGGCACAGCACAGATACATGTCACAGTGCTTGATGCGAATGACAATGCACCTGTTTTTACAAAGGCGGTTTATAAAGCTACAATATCTGAAAACGCTCCTAAAGGTACAGTCATAACCAAGGTCAGTGCTTCAGATGCCGATAAAGGATCAAATTCCAAGATAACGTATTCGATATCTAACACTGTTGCAGATGTACGAGACATGTTTGAAATGAATGAATTAAATGGGGATTTGATCTTGAAAAGTAGTGTAGATTATGAAAAGGCACGTTACTATCAAATACACGTGCAAGCCAGTGATGAAGGAGGACTGACAGATTCATGTAAGATTACGGTTGAAGTGATAGACATTAATGATAACAAGCCAGTTATTAATATAATGTCACAGACTAATGTAATTCCCGAGGAATCTAAACCAGCAACAGTTGTGACTATGGTCAATGTTCAGGACTTAGATTCCGGAGATAATGGCAAAGTTCACTGCGCAATTAATGAACATATTCCTTTTACATTAAAGCCGACATCAAGTAATTTCTTCAACTTAGTGACAGACAGTGATTTAGACAGAGAGACAGCTTCTGAGTATAATATCAGTGTGACCTGCTCTGATGAGGGAGTGCCCTCCCTCTCCAGCAGCGTCACTCTCACCTTACAGATCTCTGATGTGAATGACAACGCGCCTGTCTTTGAGAGGAGCTCATATGAGGCCTACATTGTAGAAAACAACACACCAGGCCTCTCTATATTCACAGTGAAAGCCAGAGACGCTGACTGGAACCAGAATGCGCGTGTTTCTTACATACTGGAGGACTCCTCTGTTAACGGAGTGCCGGTCTCCTCATATGTGTCCGTTAGTGCAGATAGTGGAGTCATCCATGCAGTGCGCTCTTTTGACTACGAGCAGATCAAAGACTTCCAGTTCCGCGTCAAAGCGCAGGATGGAGGCTCCCCTCCACTCAGTAGCAACGTGACTGTGAAAATAATGATCCAGGATCAGAACGACAACCCCCCTCAGGTCCTGTACCCAGTGCAGACTGGTGGCTCTCTGGTGGCTGAAATGGTGCCTCGTTCAGCAGATGTGGGCTATCTGGTCACTAAAGTGGTGGCTGTTGATGTGGACTCTGGACAGAATGCCTGGCTCTCCTATAAACTGCAGAAAGCCACAGACAGGGCGCTGTTTGAAGTGGGCTTACAGAATGGAGAAATAAGAACTATCCGCCAAGTCACTGATAAAGATGCTGTGAAACAAAGACTGACTGTTATAGTGGAGGACAACGGGCAGCCCTCTCGTTCAGCTACAGTCATTGTTAACGTGGCGGTGGCGGACAGCTTCCCTGAAGTGCTGTCGGAGTTCACTGACTTTACACACGACAAGGAGTACAACGACAACCTGACTTTTTACTTAGTGCTGGCTTTGGCTGTAGTTTCCTTCCTCTTCATCACGTGTTTAGTGGTTATTATATCAGTGAAGATCTACAGATGGAGACAGTCTCGCATCCTGTATCACTCCAGTCTCCCTGTGATTCCATATTATCCACCTCGTTACTCAGACACTTTGGGGACAGGTACTCTGCAGCACGTGTACAACTACGAGGTGTGCAGGACGACTGACTCCAGAAAGAGTGACTGTAAGTTCGGCAGAGCTGGTAGTCAGAACGTGCTGATAATGGAGCCCAGTTCAACAGGGACGATGCAGCGGATACAGAGTGAGAAGAGCATCCTGGATGAGCCAGACTCTCCTCTAGAGGTTAGTTTTTCAAAATATACAGATTTTCTTCATCCAGTAGTTGTAGGTCTGTTTTTGCAACGCCGTGGATTAGACCTTTTTTTCAGCGTTTCAAATGCGGCATGTTTACTTACTCAATTTAGTTTAGGTTGTTGGGAGTAGTGTGTACTTTATTTTGTGGTTGTTCTAATTCAGCACCACGGACAGCGCACAGACCAGTCTTGTTACTCAAATGCCTTTAAGGGGTAGGAAAATTAGAATCTCTCTCTCTCTCTCTCGCTCTCTCGCTCTCTCTCTCTCTCTCTCTCTCTCTCTCTCTGTGTGTGTGTGTGTGTGTGTGTGTGTGTGTATGGGGGTCTTTTGCAAGCTACTTTGTGTGTGGTTGTATTATTAGTTTCCTTCTAAGTTTCTGTTGACATCTGTAATAGGCTTGCCATTGAAAAACAACAGCCAAATAGACATTTATTTTTTAATATACACAATTTACAGGCGCAGAGTGGAATCAGGAATCATTGCTTTTAATAGTATATTTGTATTATTCAGCACCACGGACAGCGCAAATGATAAATGTGTCACTGCAGCGCACTAAGTGTATGGTAACCTGAACAATCATTTACATTTTGCCCATTTTATACTCTTTGACTCCATGGTATATGTAGCTGCCTGTGTGTCCGTGTAGCTGTACATGTGTGCTCTTGTGCCCGTACTTTTTTGTTTGGTAGTATTATTGCTTCATAATCTAATTTATATTATTCGTTGCTTTAGTCGTCATTTTGTCATTCATCAGCAATGCAGACAGAAAGGAATGTAAGCGTTTATAGGAGATTTCAGTTCAGCAAAATGTGCCTTAGTAAATCTTTTTGTTGTAATTTTTAAAAATCCCTTTATGGGAGTTGCCACAGTAATACGCCATGTAGTTCAGTCCATTCAACAGAGAGGGACGCTGTTGGCCATCGAGTTGCTGAGGAAGCATTTGTTGCAGTACCTCCCCTATACCTCAATATATTACATTGAGTAATAGAGAGAGGCAGCATGAACAGCACACGCCAGGACGGCACCATGGGATTTCTTTGTTCAGCAATTTAGCACAAGTGCCATTTTTAGGACCACAGACGTGTATCTACAGGTCAAAATCGGAACCTGGGGCGAATAAACACAGGATTTTCTAGTTTTCTTCACAGACGTGTCGACCGGAACGATGGGATGGCAAGTGCTGTTGTTTATCTCATTGCTCTCTCTCAGTGTAGTGCATGGGCAGGTCAGCTACTCCATTCCCGAGGAAATGGCAAAGGGGGCTCTAATAGGCAATATAGCCCAGGATTTAGGTTTAGATGTGGATAGACTGAAGTCTGGTAGAGCTCGTATTTATACTGGTAACAGTGAGGAATATATTGAGCTGAAGAGAGAAAGAGGAGTCCTCCTTATTAAAGATAGAATAGACAGAGAATCTCTATGCGGTCAAACAATGCCTTGCGCACTCCATTTTCAAATGATCCTGGAAAACCCGATGGAGTTTTACACGGTTACTGTCGAAATTACCGATATAAATGACAACCCTCCCACGTTCGAGAGAGGTGAGATGAAATATGAAATCAGCGAATCAGCTCTTACCGGAGCTCGATTCGTCTTAGAGAAAGCCATAGACGATGATGTTGGTGTAAACGGCTTGAACAGCTACGCCCTGAAACCCAGTGATAATTTCGTCCTGAAAACCATCAGCAGAGGCGATGGGACTAAACATGTCGAGATGGTTTTACAGACACCATTAGACAGAGAGAATCATGAGCATATATCATTAATACTAACCGCTCTGGATGGAGGTGAGCCACAGCTTTCAGGAACAATGCAGATTATCATAACTGTGTTAGACGCCAATGACAACCCGCCTGTTTGTTCTAAACCAGAATATAAGGCAAGTGTTACAGAGAACGCTCCTGTTGGCACTGTAATAACTACCGTAAGGGCTACAGACATAGATAAAGGCAATAATGGAAAAGTAACATACACGATTTCAAAATCTGGAGCAGCGGGTCTCTTTAAAATTGATGCTGATAATGGACTATTGACCTTAACTGGAAATGTAGATTATGAAAAAAGGAGACTTTATGAGCTAGATGTTCAGGTGTCAGATCAGGGAGGATTATCTGACGCATGTAAAGTAATCGTGGACGTGACAGATACAAACGATAACCCTCCGTCCATTAACATCATGTCTAACTCAAACACAGTATCTGAGAACATGAAACCGGGAACGGTTGTAACAATGCTAAATATACAAGATCCGGACTCAAATGATAACGGCAAAGTCATGTGTGTTTTAAACGAAAATATTCCTTTTGCCATTAAATCAACAACAAATAATTTCTTTACCGTTGTAACAGACAGCGATTTAGACAGAGAGACAGCCTCTGAGTATAATATCAGTGTGACCTGCTCTGATGAGGGAGTGCCCTCCCTCTCCAGCAGCGTCACTCTCACCTTACAGATCTCTGATGTGAATGACAACGCGCCTGTCTTTGAGAGGAGCTCATATGAGGCCTACATTGTAGAAAACAACACACCAGGCCTCTCTATATTCACAGTGAAAGCCAGAGACGCTGACTGGAACCAGAACGCGCGTGTTTCTTACATACTGGAGGACTCCTCTGTTAACGGAGTGCCGGTCTCCTCATATGTGTCCGTTAGTGCAGATAGTGGAGTCATCCATGCAGTGCGCTCTTTTGACTACGAGCAGATCAAAGACTTCCAGTTCCGCGTCAAAGCGCAGGATGGAGGCTCCCCTCCACTCAGTAGCAACGTGACTGTGAAAATAATAATCCAGGACCAGAACGACAACCCCCCTCAGGTTCTGTACCCAGTGCAGACTGGTGGCTCTCTGGTGGCTGAAATGGTGCCTCGTTCAGCAGATGTGGGCTATCTGGTCACTAAAGTGGTGGCTGTTGATGTGGACTCTGGACAGAATGCCTGGCTCTCCTATAAACTGCAGAAAGCCACAGACAGGGCGCTGTTTGAAGTGGGCTTACAGAATGGAGAAATAAGAACTATCCGCCAAGTCACTGATAAAGATGCTGTGAAACAAAGACTGACTGTTATAGTGGAGGACAACGGGCAGCCCTCTCGTTCAGCTACAGTCATTGTTAACGTGGCGGTGGCGGACAGCTTCCCTGAAGTGCTGTCGGAGTTCACTGACTTTACACACGACAAGGAGTACAACGACAACCTGACTTTTTACTTAGTGCTGGCTTTGGCTGTAGTTTCCTTCCTCTTCATCACGTGTTTAGTGGTTATTATATCAGTGAAGATCTACAGATGGAGACAGTCTCGCATCCTGTATCACTCCAATCTCCCTGTGATTCCATATTATCCACCACGTTACTCAGACACTTTGGGGACAGGGACTCTGCAACACGTGTACAACTACGAGGTGTGCAGGACGACTGACTCCAGAAAGAGTGACTGTAAGTTCGGCAGAGCTGGTAGTCAGAACGTGCTGATAATGGAGCCCAGTTCAACAGGGACGATGCAGCGGATACAGAGTGAGAAGAGCATCCTGGATGAGCCAGACTCTCCTCTAGAGGTCAGTTTTCCAGAAACAATGATGTAATTAATGGCATATCCATGTTAGTGTTGAGCAGTGACGCCTCACAGCAAAAGTCCTCGGCCCTATGTGAACATTTTAACCAGTACTTTTTCAAATGGACTACTTCGTTTTACTTATACATGCAGTTTATTTAAATTGGAAAGTTTTCTTTTCCCTCTGTAAAGTAAAGTTAGTTTCGTGTTGGCACTTCTTGAGCATTCTGATAGTATTATTATACTTGAATATTAGCAAATTATTTTCTTTAACCCATGTTTGTCTTTACAAATTTGTGTTTCAGGAGTCGTTTTTTTTTCTCAGTGTAATGGGTTGCCTATGAGTTACAAAAATAGCGTGTTTCCATTACAGAAAAGACTTTCAGACATTTTTCCTTTTTCAATTCAGCACCACGGACAGTTTCCCAGTCTGCCTCAATTCTAGAGGGTTGAACGTTAAATAGTTTAAGACCAATTCACTGTTGCAGTGAGACCGTGGGATGGAGTAAAGAAAGACCTTCCACAATTTAAAACGTTAATTTTTTTTTCCAAACAGTACAGTTTTAACCTCAGCTAAACTTTCCATTTCTCCAGTGTCAGGGTAGTTGTAACATTGTGTTTTCTTTTGACGCTATAAATGGTGCTTTTTTTTCATCCTAAAACTTTTACTGATTGTGCAAGCACACATTTTTCACATGTTTTTAAAATATGAAAGTTTATCTTTTCGAGTTAATCTGAATAAAAGAGTTAAGAGCTAAATATGCCGGGCATATCCTTATGATGGTTTGCTTGGACTAATGTACATCAGACTGCAATTGGTTGACTTCAGAACACTTTGTGGCAGGTGAATCAATGCTACAAAGATGAATTATCAGTTACTCACTTGACTTGTGTTTAAATTCTGATTGTATGATTAAAAGCACACTGTAAGTGCTTAGGTATTTGGTAGTTTTTACAGTATAGCATCGGTCAAAACCTTTATGTTTTATGGCTGACTTGTCATTGATAAATTAATGAGTGATAAATATAGAGATTGAGCTCAATCATTTTGATTTCTGCACTTTATAAATTACATAAAAATGTGTGGAAACAATGTGATATTATGGCTTTAAAATAGCATTATAGACAGAGACAGAGCTCGTGTGTGTGTGTGTGTGTGTGTGTGTGTGTGACATGAAAACATATCGTTTTACTAAGTGAGTCTATACCTTTCCTCATCACTATTTGTACTTAATTCACAAAGGCCTAGTTTTTTTCTTCTTCTTTTCTAATTCCATCTTGACCTTTCAGGGTCAGTTACATATCTTTGAAAACGTAAAATTCGTATATTTGTCATGTAATATTTCGTGTTAAATTGGTGAAACTGGCTAACCTGGACATATAGAAACCAGTCATCATTTTCCATCTTCCACAGTGTTCTGTAGTTCATCGTGGTGAGCTCTTAGGGCCGCTGTTGGCCAGTCAGTGTAAGGTAAGGAGAAGAAACCAGCAGTACCTCCCCCATCATTTCAGATAGAGAACGAGAGAAAGACACAAGGAACAGCAGAGCATACGAAGACCAGAGCTCTAAACGTTTATTTGGACGGATACTGTTCTTTTACTTTGGTCATTTACGACCTAAGTGGTGATTATTCAACCGGAGTACATAAAAGGAATTACCTCTGAAGAAAAAAAAATCGTGATTTACAGGAATATTACGCCGTTCTTTTTACAGGAACATGACGGACAGAACAATGAGACGGCAAGTGCTGCTGTTTATGTCGGTTCTTTATGTCAGTTCAGTGGGTGGGCAGGTCAGCTACTCTATCCCAGAGGAAATGCCGAAAGGCTCTTTCGTGGGTGATATTGCGCAAGATTTGGGTTTGGATGTGAAAAGACTGAAATCAGGAAAAGCTCGCATTTATACGGGAGACAGTGCAGAGTACATCGAGTTAAATAAAGAAAGGGGAGTCCTCCTCGTCAAAGACAGAATAGACAGAGAGGTGATCTGCGCACAGACGGCGCCCTGCGCTTTGCATTTCCAGGTTATTTTAGAGAATCCCATGGAATTTTATAGCATTACCGTCGAAGTTACAGATATTAACGACAACGCCCCGATTTTTCAAAGAGGTGAAATGAAATTCAGAATAAGTGAGTCAGCTACCACAGGAGCAGTGTTCTTGTTGCAACAAGCAATCGATCTGGATGTCGGTGTGAATGGCCTTCAAAGTTATTTGTTAAAGCCAACCGATAACTTCGTGTTGAGGCTGCAAAATCAAGCAGATGGAAGCAAAATGGTAGAAATGGTTTTACAGAAGCCTTTAGATCGAGAAAAGGAGGATCGTTTGTCGCTTGTATTGACTGCAGTAGACGGAGGAGAGCCTCAGCTCTCCGGGACCGTTCAGATACACATCAGTGTGCTAGATAGTAATGATAATGCTCCAGTTTTTACGCAGAAGATCTATAAATCCACCATAAGAGAAAACTCGCCCTCAGGGACGCAAGTAGTGATTGTTAGTGCTTCTGACTCAGATGAAGGATCTAATGGCAAAATATCTTATGCTATACTAAATCTACTCGACAATGTGTCCGAGTTATTTGAGATAAACAGAGAGAGCGGAGAAATTACGCTGATTGGCAACACTGACTTTGAAAAAAAGCGACAATACCAAATACATGTCCAAGCCAGTGATGAAGGAGGATTAACTGACTCATGTAAAATTATAGTGGAAATAACTGACACAAATGACAATGTACCTGCCATAAATGTCATGTCAAAGTCCAGTGCAATAAAAGAGGACATTCAGCCTGGCACTGTAGTGACAATGATAAATATCCAAGATCCAGACTCAGGTGAAAATGGAAAAGTTCAGTGTTACATTAACGAGAACATTCCATTCACACTTTCCTCAACATCAAATAATTTCTTCAGTTTAACAACAGACAGTGAATTAGACAGAGAGACAGCTTCTGAGTATAATATCAGTGTGACCTGCTCTGATGAGGGAGTGCCCTCCCTCTCCAGCAGCGTCACTCTCACCTTACAGATCTCTGATGTGAATGACAACGCGCCTGTCTTTGAGAGGAGCACATATGAGGCCTACATTGTAGAAAACAACACACCAGGCCTCTCTATATTCACAGTGAAAGCCAGAGACGCTGACTGGAACCAGAATGCGCGTGTTTCTTACATACTGGAGGACTCCTCTGTTAACGGAGTGCCGGTCTCCTCATATGTGTCCGTTAGTGCTGATAGTGGAGTCATCCATGCAGTGCGCTCTTTTGACTACGAGCAGATCAAAGACTTCCAGTTCCGTGTCAAAGCGCAGGATGGAGGCTCCCCTCCACTCAGTAGCAATGTGACTGTGAAAATAATGATCCAGGACCAGAACGACAACCCCCCTCAGGTTCTGTACCCAGTCCAGACTGGTGGCTCTCTGGTGGCTGAAATGGTGCCTCGTTCAGCAGATGTGGGCTATCTGGTCACTAAAGTGGTGGCTGTTGATGTGGACTCTGGACAGAATGCCTGGCTCTCCTATAAACTGCAGAAAGCCACAGACAGGGCGCTGTTTGAAGTGGGCTTACAGAATGGAGAAATAAGAACTATCCGCCAAGTCACTGATAAAGATGCTGTGAAACAAAGACTGACTGTTATAGTGGAGGACAACGGGCAGCCCTCTCGTTCAGCTACAGTCATTGTTAACGTGGCGGTGGCGGACAGCTTCCCTGAAGTGCTGTCGGAGTTCACTGACTTTACACACGACAAGGAGTACAACGACAACCTGACTTTTTACTTAGTGCTGGCTTTGGCTGTAGTTTCCTTCCTCTTCATCACGTGTTTAGTGGTTATTATATCAGTGAAGATCTACAGATGGAGACAGTCTCGCATCCTGTATCACTCCAATCTCCCTGTGATTCCATATTATCCACCACGTTACTCAGACACTTTGGGGACAGGGACTCTGCAACACGTGTACAACTACGAGGTGTGCAGGACGACTGACTCCAGAAAGAGTGACTGTAAGTTCGGCAGAGCTGGTAGTCAGAACGTGCTGATAATGGAGCCCAGTTCAACAGGGACGATGCAGCGGATACAGAGTGAGAAGAGCATCCTGGATGAACCAGACTCTCCTCTAGAGGTTAGACTGCTTTAACATTGTTTTGCATTTAATTTTACGTGTAATGGAACACATACAAAACGTTGTTTTAAACTTTGAGAACTTACCTGGTTGTACACTAAAATATCATTTTTTTAGTAGACAGTATTGCGTGGAGAATTTGCTCTTAATCGTCACTGACTTTATGACAAAACAACAAAACAAAATATTGTTTTCTGTTACCTTTAGGTTTTGTTTTATGTATCACTAACGTATGGTTTTTAATTGTGTCTTTATATTGGGTTAATATCGGGTTGTGAAAAAGAATGATAACAAGCCAGTTATTAATATAATGTCGCAGACTAACGTAATTCCCGAGGACTCTAAACCAGCAACAGTTGTGACTATGGTCAATGTTCAGGACTTAGATTCAGGAGATAATGACAACGTTCACTGCGCAATTAATGAACATATTCCTTTTACATTAAAACCGTGATCAAGTAATTTCTTCAACCTAGTGACAGACAGTGAATTAGACAGAGAGAGAGCCTGAGTATAATATCACTGTGACCTGCTCTGATGAGGGAGTGCTCAGTGAAAAGGCATTACTTTACCATAAACAAGATTGTGTCCTATATTTGATAAGTATTTTCACCAACGTCATGAAGGCTTATAATACTGCTGTCTGATTCAGGGTGGTGTGACTTTACAGTTAAATCTCACCTCTTAACATTGGTTTTAAGGCGCAGCATTGTGGGTAAAATAGCTGACATGTACCTGGTTTCTCTACCAAATGATAGACTTCAATACTTTTCCATTTGCACAGATTTGTGTAGTTCATTAGATTGAGCTCTTAGGGCCGCTGTTGGCCAGTCTGTGATAACTGTAGGGCAGGTTTCAGCAGTACCTCCCCCATCGCCTTTTTTTCTTCTTAAACCAGAGGAAAACAGATACGCAGTGTGTATATTACAGAGTAGAGAGCAGTCATCACCGACGCGGACAGCTGCAGTTAACTGTAATTCATCGATTACTTCAAATTGTGGTATATACCGAGGAAATACATGGGATTTTATTTTCAACGGAAATAGGACTGTAGCGGGATTCGTGTTGCATGGAAATGCCGGACAGAACAATGAGGCGGCAAGTGCTGTTGTTTATCTCAATCCTTTCTCTCACATCGGTGTTCGGCCAGGTCAGCTACTCCATTCCCGAGGAAATGGCAAAAGGGACATTAATCGGTAGCATCGCTCAGGATTTAGGATTAGACAGAAAAAGACTGACATCAGGCAAAGCTCGGATTTTTACAGGAGACAGCGCAGAGTACATCGAGCTGAACAGAGAACGAGGAGTCCTCCTTATCAAAGAGAAAATAGACAGAGAGGCGCTCTGTGGCCAGACGACGCCCTGCGCGTTGCATTTTCAGGTTATTTTAGAAAACCCCATGGAATTGTACACTGTTGTTGTCGAAATCACAGATATAAATGATAACACTCCGATATTTGAAAAATCAGACATGAAATTCAAAATAAGTGAATCTGCAGTA
>VMKM01001959.1:0-98779 GCA_008360985.2 Macquaria ambigua | reverse complement strand
GTTTCAGTCAATACCCTTGCCCCCACCCGAGTCGTTTTTTCAAAGATTTAAGAAGGTATTCACCAACTTCCTCTGGAACAATAGACGTTCTAGGCTCCGCTTTACCCTACTTTACCTGCCTTATGACAGAGGGGGTCTAAATCTCCCCAACCTACGCTGGTATTATTGGGCAACACAGCTGAGAGCAGCCATGTGCTACTTCTCCTCAGAAATTCCTCCAGCTTGGGTTAAGATTGAGACATGCTCAGCTCAAGGGTTACCCCTTAGTAGCTACCTTTACTCTTTTGAACCAAGGAAGCTAAGGAAAAACACAAAAAAACCCTTTCTAAAAAATACTCTATGTATCTGGCATGTGGCCCAAAAATATATAGGGGAAACCCCCCCACTGTCAGGTTTCACGCCCATATGGGGCAATACCATATTTGTACCTGGAAGAGAAGATGCTGGTTTTGGGATATGGGCGGGCAAGGGAGTAAGCAGAATAATGGATCTGTACAATGATTGCAGGCTAATGTCATTTACTGAACTACAAGAAAAGTATGATATTCCTTCAAGACACTTCTTTAAGTTTTTACAAATAAGACATTTTATATCTGTATCTCAAAATCACTCTCTTGCTCAGCCACCTCTCTCAATACTGGAAGACATATCAGTGAAATACATTGCTGGTAGGGGACAGGTTTCACTGCTCTATAAATTGTTTGTAGACAAGTCACCTGAATCTTCAGAAGATAAACTTGGAAGCTGGAGGCTAGATTTACAGGAGGAAATCTCAAAAGAGGAATGGTCTGAGATATGCCTGAAAGCTCAAACACAAACAATTAACACACGTCTGAAGTTACTACAATACAATTGGATCTTAAGAACATATGTAACACCATCAAAACTACATCACTTTAATCCTAATATGCCAGACACATGCTTCAAATGTAACGAGGCTAAAGGAACTCTCTTTCATTGCTTATGGGAATGTAAAGTGATTAAAAGCTTTTGGAAGGAGGTTCTTGACATGGTCAGCCAGATAACAAAACTGAGGGTCCCTTGTTTGCCAAGGTATGCATCCTGGGTATTCATCCAAATGATTTTGTTACTAAGAAGAGTGACCGTAAAGTCCGGGACTGGGTTGGGGGTGGTGCAAGATTGCAAAGTGCTATATCCCCTTGTGATCTTCAAGATTTCTGTTACTGTGACATCTGGACATCTGTTTACCCACCTCTGTTTTAATTACCATGTCTTGCTTTACCTTTTTTTTTTTTTTCTGCCTCGTCATTGGATGTTATGTTATATTGTATTTGCTGCCAAGACTGACCATTTTGTCAATATGTAATTGTTTGTTATAATTGAAAAACCCCAATAAAAATATTGTTAAAAAAAAAAGAGAAAAACTCATCATCCTGCTGCCTGCAGAGAGAGAGAGAGATAACGGCCAAACCGAGCCGCCCCATGGGACCATTCACACCCGAGAAAACCCTAGAGCTCAATGAGGATCGGCACCATTTCTCCTCCTCCCTCCAGCGCAACTTTCCCATGGCCATCTGAACCACCAGGTGAAACTTGACTTTTCCTGTGCTTTGGGGTTGATGTTTATTAGTGTAGATTATTGATTAGTGTTAGGGCAATTAGAGAATGTTAGGTTAGAAGTAAAGTCCCACATCAATGTAAAATGGTTTCAGATATTTCTCTTTTATTTTCCAACAATCTCAGCTGCTGAACGGTGCATTTTAGAGTTAAAGCTGGGGTAGGCAAAATCTGTGCAACCTAAGCAAAACCTTCCGCCTCTCTCTCTGCTGCCTCGTATCACTCCGCTAAACCCCTCCCACCAAACCCACAACTTGAGCTAATGAGCCCGAAGCTCCATCTGGAGGGATGTGTTGCTGCAGGCAAAAGAGGTGTTGGACATTTATCACAAGTTGCAGGATTTTCTGCAGGATTTTTCACCATTAAATCAGCCTTTCACCATCTGAAGGAACGTGTACGTGCGTCTGCATTTGGAGAACAGCCAATACGAACGCACTGTCTCTCTGAAATTACCTGTGATTGGCTAAAGTCTCCCGTCACAGGCTAGATTTTCTGAAGCCTGAAAACAGGCAAGAGGAGGGGCTGAAGTAGAGGTTTGCTCTCAGACCACTTGAATTACAATATGCTGTGCGGTTATTATGGATTTGTTGGCCAATGACGCCATAACAATACTGCCTACCCCACCTTTAATTTCACAGGTTAACGTTAAAGTTTTCATCCATGTTGTGGTCTCCTTTGTTCACACAAATTAAGCCATCTTGCCAAGGTATCATTTATTACTTTATTTTTGGTATTTATTGCTTCATTGATTCATTTATTAATTGTCTGTCATTGTGTTAATTGCATTTACTCATTATTGTATTTATCCATTTGTATGTTTATCTAGTAGTTGTTAGTTGTGTGTGTAGTGAGTAGCCCAGTTCAATAAACTTTGCATTTATAAAGAACTTGTTTGCATGGATGAAATACAGTATTATGGTCACTGTTTATGAGTCAAGAACTTAATAGCAACCTGCAGAACTTAGACTGAATTAATTAATTACCTATACATTTCCCTTTTCTAAGGGTGGTGCCCTGAGGTGAATTAAAAGGGAAGTTAAATTCTGTTATTTAGTATATATTGATTATTTCTGATATCCAAAGTTGAGTGTCATTCCTCTACTTCATTTTGTACTTGGTGCTGCCTTTATTAAGTGGTATTAACGCTACAATGTTTTGTGTGTATTGGGATTTCCTTCTCCACCTAAGGAACTGGTTCAGCATTAGTCAAAATAAGCTATCTCAAAAGGAAGGATGCTCCCTTGTGTTTGGGGCAGAACCTTGGTGCTTTCCATTGTATTCAGTTTAGTTTTTAGTGACACCTGATGGAAGTTCAGGTTTTGCAGCTTTTTTGTTTCTTTATCTGTTTAGGCATCGTACACAAACTGGTGAACAGGGCGGCTGTGGCTCAGGAGGTAAAGCAGGTCGTCCACTGATCACAGGGTTGGCAGCTGGAAATACAAAACAGAAAAAAAAAGCAATCTTTTTTTTGACATAACTAGAATGTCCCATCAACATGGTTCTTATATCCCTGGAACACTGACACTGTCCTCTGTCCATTCACATACAGATTAATGTATATGCTGCGTTTAATGAACTTATTTTGCAATATGAAGTGAACTGAGCAGAGCTTGAAAGAGCTTTTTGCTGGACTGAGCTTCAAATAGAAGGAAATAAGTTCATTTGACTTTGACTTTTTACATGGACTGAGAGAGGACTCTTGAGCATCACACTCACAGAGAATTTGATTTGGGATTTCAAATATTTATTTTATTGTCATTTTCTGGCATGCATGGAGAGTAGAATGCATGGCTCCTTTATGCTGGTTAACTCTTGTCAGACTTAATAATGAAAACTAACTTTTGTCGGGACAATAACTGGCTGGCATACCACAAAAAAAGAAATAACATTACATTTATTTATCTGGCACTTTTATCTATAGCGACTTACAATAAGTGCATTCAACCATGTGGATACAACCCAAAAACTGCAAGAATCATGCAAGTACATCAACTGCTACATTTAGAAACAATAAGAGATAGAGAAATAGTTTTTTTTTTTTCGATTATTTTTATGGATCAAGGTGCAGTCTGAACAGATGAGTTTTCAGTCTGCAACAGAAGATTTGTAGAGTTTCCCCTGTCTAGATGTTGGTGGGGAGCTTGTTCCACCATTGTGGAGCCAGGACAGCAAACAGTTTTGATTGTGATTTTGTTGAATGGTAGATGGACCCCCCTCATAATTAGGGAGTAGCAAGCAGTAGCAGAGCGTAGTGGACGGGCTGGGGTGTGGGTGTATGGTTTGACCATGTCCTGGATGTAGGATGGGCCTGAGCCATTCACAGCATGGTAGGCAGGTACCAGTGTCTTGAATTGTGTTCATGCAGCCAGTGCAGTAGTGATGCACGGGTCAGGGTTTTTAATACCTGCACCCACCCGCCCAACCCGCACAAATATGCATTAATCAACCACCTGAATGCGACCTGACCAGCCAACTTTATGCATTATAGTAGTAGAATTGTTCCAAACAGTGTTCTTTATTGTTGAATAGCAGCAAAACAAGTAATTAATAATAACATGAACTCTCTCTCTTGGATGCGCTTTTTTGCTGGAATGCACAGCATGGGGAGGAGAGGGTAGATGTGTAACGGTGACTTTCCAAAAGACAGGGATGTCCTCCTGGCACTCGTCGGAAGTGAAGTGAGCCTGCAGGTAATGCAATAGCAGTGTCTTTCCAAAAGCCACAATCGCAAATTGATGATAAAGCTGCTTTATCTGCTGTGTGTGTTTGAGAGAGAGAGCGTGAGAGTAATAGCTTACTCAAAATGCTTTATCACTTTTTGATCCACCTGCCCGAACCTGTGATATTTTCTAGTAAGCTTACCCGAACCCGCTCAACCTGTGGGTTGTGCAAGGTGTGGAGGAGCGGTGTAGTGTGGGACAACTTGGGTAGATTCCTTGGGAAGATACCAGCCAGTTGCAGTAGTCTAGGTGTGAGATGACAAGAGCCTGGACCAGAACCTTTGCCGGCTCCTGGGTGAGGAACGGATGTATCCTTCTGATGTTGTGGAGAATCTGTAGGAGCAGGTTGTCGCAGTGATGTTGACTCTAACAGAGTACTCTGACAGAGTAGAAGCTGCTACTTTTAGAGTTGCTGGTGGGCAGAAAATAGCAGTGAGCTGCTACTTTAAGAGCCTGCTACCCAGCTTACATAAATAGAAACAAGGAATATGTGGTGAAGAAAAGACTCTCAGCCAGTTAATCTGGCACAGTATTAAGAGTATAAAAAAACTTCAAATGGGGAACCTTTTGTTCAAATGACCCATATTACAGGCAGGCCTCAGGGGGCCTGCGGGAGAAAAGGTCTCTCACATTCTACGCTGCTTGATTATGAATGCTGCCCGGGGATATTGCTGAACTTCAGATAATTGCGGCCGACCGGAGCCTTTGGCTTTGATAGCCTAAACAAACTCACCTGCTCTGCACAGCACTGAAGAGGCCCTTAATACAGAGGACAGGTTTTTTAACACTACTCAACTTTCTGAAGAATAGCAGTGAATCAGCAGGGAGCTCGCTGAGAAGTGAACACTTTACCCAGTACAGCAGTAACAGCAGTGACGCTCCATCAGTGTTGTTTGTTTGTAAGGCATTCAGTGAGCACTTGGATTCCAGTGAATGGACTGATGAAGGAGTGAGGGATGATGATAGTGATAAAGTCATTACAGATGTGATTACAGCACATGAGATACCTTGTAATCTAATTGGCCGAATGCCGTGTTTTTTTTTATTATTAGAACATTACAGACCTATCTTATTTTATCACACACAGCAAGACACATGCACACGCACACACATACACACACACACACACAAATGGACTTGCAGTATCACATCTCCAAGTCACAGTTTGTACAGTTTACAGCATGTAAAATGAGATTATCCTTGCTGCTATTTATGTTACACGTTCTTATTGCCATATGTATTCAGCCACACTAGCGGTTTGTGTGGATGACAATGTCGGTTGGTCCACCACTTCCAACACTCCAGACTGAAACATTTCATTAGCTATTGAATGGATTGCCATACAATTTGTTATAGACAGTATGGTCCCCAGATGATGACTTCTTATGACTTTTTATCTAGCACCACCAGCTAGTTTACATTCTTTGGTTTTGAATGAAAGGTCTTGGCAAATATGTTTTAAAACTTTATTTATTCAGGGAAGTTTCACTGAGAGCAGTGCCCTTATTTGCAACAACACCCTGTTTACACTAACATTACACAGATTCAAACTTGGTAGGAACTATTGGATGGATTATCACAAAATGTATTTGTCATTCATGTTACCCCCAGGATGAATTGTAATAACTTTGATGATACTCTGACTTGTCCAAAGCACTGCTGTGCCTAAGTACAGCCTCTCGTAGCAACTAACATGGCTGTAAACTCTTAGTCTTAGTTAATATACTTGCTTACAAGCATCCTTATATATATTATCATATATTATATTCAAATGCAAATATATATAAAGAGTCGGTCTAGACCTGAAAAAGTGCCCTGAAATAACCTTGTTATGATATGGCGCTATATAAATAAAACTGAATTTAATTGAATTGAATATCATATTGTTTTATCATATCATATATCATAGTGAATGACAATAAAGTCTAACGTGACCAGTGGTGGAAGAAATATTCAGATCCTTTACTTAAGTAGTAAAAGTGCCAATAAAACAATGTGAAAATATCTTGCTACAAGTAAAAGTTCTCCAAAATCCAGCTTAAAGGTACTATGTGGAGTTTTCAGAAAGTCCTTGCTATTAATGACACCTGGTGGCCATTAAGTCATCTGCAGTTAGCATCCTGTTGCTCGCGCTCGCACTCCGTTAGCACAAGTGTGCATCCTGGGCATCGGCCAAAACAGTGATCGGACGTGACATACACAAGACTGAATGTGATTTAGAATTGTATTTAGAATAGTGTTACTATCTGTAATGTTCCTATATTTTTTTTGGACCATTGGCTCTTAGCTTAGGTTACAGTTAGCTAGATTTACTAGCGATAACGTTAGCAAGCAAAACCTAAGGCCATCTCATCATGCTAGCTTGTCATAAATAACGCTCCAAAATTTTGGCAAGGGAAAAACTGGCACGACCATTTTCAAAGGGGTCCCTTGACCTCTCACCTCAAGATATCTGAATGAAAATGGGTTCTATTCCCATGCAGTTTTGGGCAAAAAATATGCAGTTTTTTGCATGCGGTATGAATGTGTTATATTTGTTTATTTTTAAAATATTTCTCTCTCTAAACAGTATTGGAATTGCATAAATTGGGTATGACTAGAAAGCTGATTCTCTTGTGGATTCAGTGAGCCCAGTTGTATTCATGTGTGATGAAGTCCCCATAGTAGCCATTTCATTGTAGTGAGACCATTTTTTGAAACTGGACCTCACTGTATAAAATGACCTGTTGTGACCTCATAAAGCTGTACAACCACAAACTAGAGACATAGGGCATTCAGAGGATGTATGGCTTTCCTAAGTATATTGACAATAAGGTGGTTTCTGAACAGTTTCTAGAGCAGAAGTGCTCGCCATCCAATTGTCTCCAAATGTCAAAGGTTTTTGATACCAAATCACAGCATGAATTTTTTTATGGTATTCCTCAAGTTTTTGATGTCTATGTTAATACAGGATTTTGGGCATTTTTTATCAATTCTAGAGTGGTCAAAAAGGGTTAAATTTTGCACCAAATCTGTGTAACAAATGGTATCGATATAAATTGCAGAAACAACTTATGAGACATAATTAAGCATGGAAATACCCATCATATACTTCCATCATAATGTTCTAAGCTGTTATACACTCTTAACCTTCAAAATATGAATAGACGCCTAACCAAAACACAATGTTTATGACTAGAAAAACCTGACACATTGCTGAGCTGCATTTCAAATGAATCTTCAGGGTCCCAGCTTTCAGATGATATATACCACCCTAGTTGGGTGGGGTGGTGGAAGAGGTTAAATGAAACCATGTTAGAGCTTTAGATGGGAAATGTCTCTTTGGTGGACCTGCTAACAACTTATAGACATCTGAAATGTGTCAAGGAGCCCTAACTAGACACAGATTTTGGAACCACTGGTTTGATCTTTAACAATGTGTTGTATTTTATATGATTATAAAATATTTTTTCTGTAAAATCTTAATCTGAAAAGTAACTATAGCTGTTAGATAAATGTAGTGCAGTAAAATATGTTGGGGTGTAAAGAACATTGCAGTCTCCCAGGGCCATTAATCAGCGAGGCTATCAATTTAATCACTTGATATTTTAATTGTTGTCTACAATCAGTTTTTTTAAATATAAAATATAAAGTAAATACATCAAATTCTTCCACACATGACAGTGAGTTCTGTAATTACCCAAATACCTGTAATTGCAGTATTACAGGTAGATGTGATTCTGTTCCTTGACTCTGTGTTCCATAAGGAGATTGTTCATTATGTGGGCAGTCAGTGTTGCTAATTTGTCTGAATGCAGACACACCTCTGCATTCAATCTACACATCACACACTGTACTGGCACAATGTGCCATGGAAGGCCCCACTGCCTTCACCCAGGTATCTGTGTGTGTGTGTGTTTGTGTGTGTGTTTATTTGACTCCTGCTAATTAACCAACAAGGTCTGTTCTTTACACCAACTGCCTCGTCAGAATTCCGGTGTGTTACCATTCTCTAACTTTGCTCATCACTTCCTCTCTGGCTGTGTATGATAGAGACACAGAGTGACCAGCAGGGGGCAGGAGGTTTCCAGTTTGCAGTTTATTATGCGTGTGTGCGTGCGTGCGCACGTGCAGCCCACAACGGGACTTCATCAGTTAATTAGTTTTTCTCCCTTATTTTTACTCGTAGTCTGCCCATTGGGGATTTCTCTCTCTCTCTCTCTTCATCACTGTATCGTCTGTATCAGCAAATTATACTGCAGGGAAATTCTTTTCTTTTAAATTACACCCCTCCTCCCTGTCTCTTTCTCTCTCTCTCTCTCTCTCACTCTTTGGCTCTTTTTTGATCTTCGCTCCCTCATTCTCTCTTTTCTCTCTCACTCTTTTCTTATCCATCTCTCCCTCCATAAGCCTATTCCCCTTGAAGTGTGCTGGTTATGGATGCTCAAGTTGTCGGCCTGAGACCAGGAGATTATTAGGAGGATACATGATTAAAGAAACTCTCATTTCCTCCATGGCTACTTTGCCAGCAGACAGATTCAGACCCTTTTAGTTTCCTTAACACGTCTGTTGGCGCAACCAGACTACAGGGCAGGCTGTCTTACAATGTGGCATTAAAAGCACTGACTGTTCTCTCTTTAATGGCAAAATGGATCATTCCTAGCGTGAAGAATTCAAATCTGAAGTGAAAGAGAGCAGAATAAAAAGAAGAGAATGAAAAAGGGAGAGCGTCGGGTTGTGTTTATGGAGGCAACTCTGAATACATTCTGAACCATGCAGGTTTGGCTGCAGGTATTATAACAAGACTAAGAGTCTACAGCCATGTTAGCAGCTTTGCAAGGGATGCTTTGAGCTAAATGCTAACATCAGCATGTTAACATTCCCAATGATGACGCATGCTGATGTTTAGCAGGTATAATGTTTACCATGTTCAACATCTTACTTTAGCATGCTAGCATGCTAACATTTGCTAATTGGCACATAACATAGTCCAAGTCCAGCTGAGGCTGATGGGAATGTCATTAGCTTTGCAGGTATTTGGTCATAAACCAAAGTATTGGACAAAACTGAAATTTTTAACTGCTGATGGCACTAGATGAAAAGTCACAGGATCACCAAAGTTGAAGGTACCAAATTTTATGGCAATACGATATATATATATATACACTATCTGCACATGGCAACCACAGTATGGTTACGGTTAGGGTAAGATTGTGGTTATGGCTAATAACCATGCCCTCACTTTCCATTACATTATAGTTCTTAAAAGTTCCCTTTATAGTAGACCCACTTCTTGTGCCTTATCCATGTTTTATTTCCTCTATGAAAATGTTCTGCATTTCTGTCCAATGTGATGGTTAAATTCACAATCTTGGAAATGAAAGGAAGATGTTTGTCTAGCATGTGAATGCTTTGTACCCCAGAAGCTGGCATCATCTACATATTTTGACTCTCTTGCCCTGGGCGGTGTCCAGCAGCATTAGAATAGCAAAATATGAAAAAGTATTGATTTTGTCATTTATAAAATGCTGAAGTCATGTATTGATTGCTGGCTGTGTCGCAGAGAGTGCAGAGAGTTGCTGGCTCTCTTTAGCTGCTTCACTTTGGATTTTTGGTAAAGCAGCAGTATTTCCTATTTCAGAGGGGTGTGTTATGGCCCTGGCCCTGAGCTCTCACAGTGGTTTCACAGTATCAGTTCCAGTAAAACTAATAAATTAGTACTTACTTTAGAATCTACACATGAAATTAATGTTATATTAGAGTTAGATAATGAAGTGGCACTATCATTCCATGTTTGAAGTAGAAGGGGCAATTGTCTAACAGTCACATTATTCTAATGTTGAGGCAATAGAATCAAACAGCTGACAGAAGCATTAGAGTGCAAAATGGTAAAAGCTTTTACTGTTGGTAGTTATATTGGGGGGCACAGCTGTAATTGTCAGCAGCAGGAAACATGATAGGAAGGTTCTTACATATAAATAAGGTTACAGACCTTCATTGGTGCTATCTTGTAAAACATTTGCTTAAGAAACTTGAGCTGGTGGGGCTCATCACCTTAACGCTACAGGGAACTCAAAATCGTGAATATGTAACTAAACCGGTATTAGGTAAGATGTTGCTCCTAGAAGGCTGTAGGTTTCATCTCTTCACCATTGTACACCATGGTTCACCTGTTGTCATGGCAACCTCAACCATGCAGATTCTTTGTTGTGTGGGACCTTGAGGTTGCATCTAATAGAAATGCCTGTACCATTCTGGTTTATTGACTTCTTTGAGAAAAGTCTGAATAAATTGTGGTGATTTTTATGTTTTTGATGTTTCGTGTAAATTTAGTTGCTCATTCTAAATCAAGTTTCCTGTAGCTTTAAGGCTACATCCATGCACTGGGAATATTATTACAATCTCTGGCTCACACCATTATCTGCCCTTTTTATAGAAAAAACAAAACAAAACAAATAAATCAAAGAAACATGAACATTATTAAGCAAATGAAGGATGAACATTGCTGTTGACACTTTAACCAAGTCATCACACCGGTCACCTAACTATGCACTTCTCACTTTCAATTCTAAAGCATCAAAACTAGCTTTTAGTCAAATATCTCTCATTGCAGCAGAACTACAAGAAGCCCTCTTTTGATTTTTGGCTTCTGAATCTAATCTGTCAAATCAGTGTTCTGGGAGAAGGGCCAGGGTAGAATGACCACTGCGCGCTTCACTTTCTGTAACAGAAGAAGAGGAAGGAACAACGGAAGCTTAATGAATAGAAAAGAGGGACTCGGTTGAAGAGCTGCTTTACCAGGGATAGAAATCCTAATAAGCCGCTGCAGCAACCTCGTTCAGCAGTCTGTAACGTATGAATTGAAGTCATCAATAAGAAAACTTATAAGAGCATCAGCATCATCAGTATAAGCCTTTCTGTGTGTGTGTGTGTGAGTCTGTGTGTATGATTGACTGAAACTTTAAAGGGCCAGATACAATGCACTCCACTGCAC
This sequence comes from Macquaria ambigua, assembly GCA_008360985.2. Classification (NCBI taxonomy): domain Eukaryota; kingdom Metazoa; phylum Chordata; class Actinopteri; order Centrarchiformes; family Percichthyidae; genus Macquaria; species Macquaria ambigua. The sequence continues at coordinate 87,508 of VMKM01001959.1, read as the reverse complement.
TGTGATCTATCTACTTTAAAATTGCTCGACTTTGACTAAAATCAAATGTGTTACACCAACACACCACAGTCATTTTTTAAAATAGAATGCATGCTTTGTAACACCCCTCCACTGTCCCTCCAGCTGATGTTTGAGTACTTTGAAAACTGGATTTTTAAAGAGTTTTTCATTTGAGCTTCAATTTCATTTCAGTATACATTTCAGCACAGACTTGGTAATTTTTTATATCTTCTTTGCCAATGGGTGATTCCATGATCTTTTCTGTTGTGTCAGTAGCTTCACTCCTAATTATGTTCAAATGCTCTGATCAGACTACACAATATTTTGGTTTATTGAGATGGCCACTGTGTCAGATTAGATGATCATAGAGTCATAAATTCTTTCTGTGACTTGCCCGTGAGACATAGTAGACTACATGTTGGACCCTGACCAATCATAGCTTGTCTTAAGGCCAGTTCAGACCAAAGATTCGTGACGAGACGAGTTGAAACTTGCAACTACTTGCAACGTGCCGGTCTACAACGTTCTGAAACCTGCCAGTTTACACCAAAGCGAGAGAGAGACGAGCAAAGAGCAAAGAGACGAGATGGCGTATCGTTTCCATAGCAATGACTCTTTGTACTTCCGTTGTAACTGCCGGCTTTTCAGGCATTTTTTGCAGCTGAATATAATTTGTAGCGTCTTAAAATATGAATGATGATAGTGATAGTGAGTTACTTGCTACAGTTGCATTTTTAGTATTGATGAAATGGCGAAAACATAAAAAACTGAGAAGGTCAAGAATTTGGAGCCGTCCAGGGGTGCATCAACGGAATACCCAGGGGGCTTATGCAAATTTATGCCGTGAACTTGAGACAGGAGATCTCCCCTCTTTTGTCAATTTCTCCCGTCTATTCCCGGAACAGTTCCATCGTTTAGAGGAGTTGGTGTCACCTCTAATCAGCAGAGAAAACACCAACTATTGAGACAGCATTTCACCAGGGGAATGGCTGACTTGTTTAACTAATCAAAAGAAACACCATACTTGCCACCCATGCATGGGCATGTGAGAGTACTGTATGACTCGCAAATTTATCCGCAATTTGCTAGTGACAATCATTTGTGAAACAGGACACTGGCACCATTTGCAATAAAAGCATGGCCTTTGTGAAACGGTCCCTGGGAAGGTTCCACCTGACAGCACCAACAACAAAATGTTTCTGTATGTAATCAGGGCTGTATGATGTCGCTGTATAAACTTTGAATCTGTCAGAACAGATCACCAGTGTCTGAGAAGCACACAAGGTCAGTTAACAGTTAAATCCCGGTGAATTAATGAAGGTATCCACGCTGTGACAGCTGTACGTAATGTTACGCATAGTTTTGGAGAGATGTATGTGTGTCTGTGACATTGAGTTTGTCTGAGCAGGAAACACAAGTTAAAATTATTTACTGAGGACGTGAATGCCAGTTTCTGCCTGTTTTTAATTATTTATTTTATTTGTTAACATTTATTTAGTTCCTCGTTGTGAGCCCCGACATTTTTTGCCTGTAATCGTCACCTCGTGAGAATATTTTTAATAACATTTCTTACTTTTTTTGCTGGAATGAAAAATTGTGTGTGGCTGATGTGTGTGTATATTATATTTCTGGCTGGATGGTTTTGTTGTTCAGCCATCGTGAGGCATCCCAGATGCTGGGTCAGTTGTCTTCCACTATTACATACTACATCGCATGAAACCAGTAATTGTCACACCCACTGCTCATTTTCATTCTCGGGGCCCCATGCAGTCTGATCTCAGCAAAGCAAAACATGTAAGTGTTTTCTGATATGATGCCCCTATTAACAGGACAATATTGTTTGTCTGTACCTTCCAAAATTGTCACAAATGGAAAAATAAATCCCTTTTATAATTTGACAATGGTTTAAAGTTTAGGCACAAAAACTGGTGATGGTTAGGGGAGCATTGTGGTTAAGGTCAAAAGTATTACTTTATGAAGGTTAGGGAATGACCGCAGTCATGGTTAAAAAAACAGGAAACAGTGGCCTCTTGTGTTAAAGGCAAATGTTTTGGTGACCCATCCATCCAGTTGGACCACCTCCCTTTATGGACTATGGCTTTATAACAGCATCACACTGCGCCCTCCATAATTACTATGCAAGAGGGCTTTGTCATTTGAACGTAAACAGAGAAACGACTGACGCTGTTGGTTTCTTGAGAGGACAGTCTCCAGAGTATGTATGACCCAAAGTCCTCAAGGGCCCTGTTCACTAGACCAGAGGGTGGACGTGTTCTCTTGAACATTTGTTGGGTGTCATTCCACCATCTGCTGCGGTGGCAGGTGCAAGTGTCATCATCCACACACTCAACACAACACCCTAACGGCCTCATAATAATCAGTGGGGATTTCCATCATGTCTCCCTCTCTCCTGTCCTAACAAACTTACAGCAACAAACACCATGTGGACTGTGCACCTAGGGAGAATAAAATCCTAGAATTCTTGTATGTCAATGTGAAGGGGACATAAGTTCTTCTTCCCTTCCCCCCCTTGGAGAATCAGACCACAACCTGATACACCTTGAATCCACCTACAAGCCACTGGCAAAGCAACATATGGCTAGCACAAGGACTGTGAAGGTTTGGTCTAAGGACGCCGAGGAGACCCTCCAGAAGTGTTTCCATGTCACAGAGTGGGAACTGTTCCAGGAGGACTACGGGGATGATATTGAGGGTCTCTCTCATTGCACAACGGACTATATCAGTTTCTGTGTTTCTGATAACATTGTACGCTCCAAAAAGATCTGCTACTTCCTAAACAATAAACCATGGATTAATAAAGAGATCAAAGGCCTTTTCAACAGGAAGAAGAGGGTTTTCATGGCAAGGGATGGTGAGGGAATCCGAGCAGTCCAAAAGGAGGTGTGGAATGGGATGAAACGGATGACAGGCTGCAGTGAGTCTGCCTCCGTAGTACAGGGGGACCCTGAATTTGCTAAAGAGCTGAACCTATTTTTCAGTAGGCTTGACACAACCCCCACTCCTGTGTGCTCAGACAGTGTGTCTGGGTCCCCAACCATCATCTCTGCCCCCATTCACACCTCTGCTGTGGACTCTGCTCTCCTCCCCTCATTGGAAACCATCAAGAACATCGCTCCCCCTCTCTCAGTAAACCCATATCTTCAGTGGACAGGCCCCCCTCACCCTCCAGCTCTCCCCAACCCAACATTTACATGACACTGGATAGCGTGGCATCGCAACCCCCCACCCCTGTCCATAACATATCAACCATTGCTGGATTTTCACAAGTCACATTGACTTTTGCACTATATTCTATATTTCTGTTATACTTCTATATTAATACAGACAAACACCAAGTACCAATACTTAATCATATTATATATTAGTCTGGTGTACACTGTTTACATAGACTTGCTGAATCTGCTGCTATTAATCACACCACTGTCACTTTACTTTGTAATTTTGTCTACAAATAAAATACAAATTGTACTTTTATTATTTCTTTCTTTTTTACTTTCTCTGTTTTTCTGTACTTATTGCTGTCCTAGTGCTGCTGCAACAACCGAATTTCCCCGCTAGGGATCAATAAAGGTTTATCTGTATCTTATCTTATTAACATTGCAGCCTCTGGAGTCTGGGCTTTGGGCTGTTAGTCATGAACTTGCTTCACACCATGCAGTGGTTTGTGCAACTATTAACTTTAAACCAAACTGCAAAACCAAACAACCTGAATATCCTCCAATACAGAAATAATCAGCCTTACTGTTCACATTCTCCTCTTCACCTACCAGGAGAATGGATAATTCTGAGGCGATGTCTGTTATGCTGCCTGTGTAAACTCAAAATGCAAGCAATGCAATAAAGTATTTAAGAGCAACATTTAAACAATTCATTGCGCTTTGATATGCATCTCAATGCATAATGCTGATTTTCTTGGTGTGCTCTCATCCTAGGGCCACAATGAGCTTGATTGATTTAATTAAATGATGAAAGTTTGTTCACTTTTAGTCTGGAACCTTGTCAATGTGTTTGGTAGTTTGTTTTTATAGATGTAACTCAGATCTGAAACCAGTGTTATGATTAGGAGCTGAATAAAGCTTCAGAAAAGCATGATGTTATCACACAGCCCTGAAAATGACTCTTTTTCATTTTACATCCCTGCTTTTTGCAAAGATCTGGTCTTGCCCTCCATTCAACCTCCTCAGCCTTTGGTTTCATATGGATGTGAAACCAGTTGACTATGTCAGCATTGGCCTCGCAGGGCTGATTTAAAACAGTAGATAGCGTGTTGAGCCATTTTCAACCCATGAAATGCAGATTATTATACATTTGGCATTGTTGGCATTGCAGCATTCATGTGTTTCATCACAGTATAGTCGTATCATTTATCATAAGTGTGCAGTACCTCTTTAAAGTCACTATGTGTGGTATTTCTGTTTGTAAACTTTGTGGCAATTTCATAATGTTTTCAAGAGGTATGGATTTATTATGGACAAGATTTTATCAGCCATATAAGAAAGTGCTATGATATACCAAAAATGGAATACACATTTTTGGAGGGCATGCATGTTATGTATCAAATTTGATGAAGATTGGATGAAATTTGTAGGCATTGTAGAACATTTTAAAAAATTCAAATGGGGAGGTGCTATATGTATAGTTTTGAGTTTTCAGGGAAAAAAAAAACTTTGCCTGAAAGTCCTTCCAGTCACTTTAATGTGACACTAAGAAAAGTGGCTAATTTCAGCTTCACTACTGCTGCTTCCACAGACTTACACAGACCTCTGCTGACTTAGTTACAATTAGGAGTTGTAAAGATTATGTATGTGTCTTGGGGAGATAGATGCAGTTACATTACTCTTTTAATATCTGCCTAGAATGCATCTTGAGGTAGTTTGAGACCCATTCTCAACTGCAGAAAATGCGCCTCAAACCATTTTAAACCATCTCCTTTTAATGCCTCTCTTTTATAACATCAAAGCTCAGTGGTGAGGACCCTTCTATACAGAGCACAACGTCATATCAGTGAAGACAGAGAGAGGGAGGTGCAGTAGGTCCAGGGAGCCAAAGGGTACAAGGAGTCCATGATGAGAATCATGCCCCAGGGAAGACGCTGTTAACTCACCAGGGACCACCAGAAACAACTCAGTAGGGCTCCCTTACATGGCTTCAAGTCACAAGGAGTCAACACTTACCACAAACCATTCAACACCTCAAGGCCTTGTCCACATGTATACGGATATTTTTGAGAACGAATATTTTCCTCAACCTCTTGGCCTCTTGTCCACACACCAACAGAGTTTTAGGTCACTAAAACAGAAATATTTATTTATATTCTAAGGTAAGGTAAGGCAGCGTTGTGAATGGGGGACAGTAATGACATTTATATGTCTCTCTCGTAGTCCATAAATGTGATTCATCCATGTGTTTGTGTATCTGGATATGAGACACAAGTGTAAACTGGGTCTAATGCTTCTTGGTTGCATTTACACTTGGCTTATGTGATATCAGATAGCTATCTGATCTGCCCGAGAGAAGCATGGAGTGGCTGAGTGTAAATGTAGCACATGATCACTTTTCAGCATAAATTCTGTTTTATAATACGCACCCACACAAGTGGAAGCTATGATGTTTACACAAAGTGATGAATACAAATTGTACTTTCAGGCCAGTCTCAAAACACTCTCATTAGTCTCTGTTGTTTTAAAATGAATGTATTTATTTACAATATGGTACCAGGAAACAGGCCTTACACAACAGTGGTGGCAGGGAGTTTGATTAAAGAAACAATCTTCAGTTATACCCAAGAAACAAGCTCACAGATGAAGTGTGTGCGTCTCTCCTTAGTTATCTAGTCTAAACAACACAATGACATAACGTCTTATAACCTTTATGAATAGATAGGACAACTTCACTTGCTGACAAAGTAAGGGAAAGTTAACCATGCCACTGCAGAAACATATACATTTTACCTATAGGTAATCTTTTCTACCACACAAAGGTTACCTGCTTTTCAGGGGTCATACGAGTGACAGCCTCACAGCTCAGCAGCATTGTGTGCATCTTCCTGTTCTGAAGTGTGCCATTTAGGGCGCATAAAAATAAAACTGCAGTGTGCAGCTTTCATTTCTCTGGAAGGGAAATTAAGCTCAAAGCCAACATTACATAAGGTGTTAATATTAACGTTGCTATTGTGAGGAACGTGTGTGGGTGGGAATGATAATGCAGCTCCTGTCACTATGGTGTAAAGGAAGCCAAACACTCACTCACACACACACACACACACACACACACACACACCGCTATCTATTCCAGATGTTAATCTATAAATAGTAGGTAATTTTCCCAGGGAAAAAAGCTTTGTTGTAAGTAGTAAGCATTTGACAACTCTTCCTTAGTTCACACACAATGCATATACAAACACACACACATGCACGCACACACTTGCATACACTTCCTCTGCATATTCTCTATCTTTTTAACTCAACGTGTGTGTGGGTGTGTTTGTGTGTGTGTGTCATGAGGCTTGTGCATGTACACACACAAACACACATTAGCTCTCTTTGTGGTGGTGTTAAACTGCAGAGAATAGCCCTGGAGGTGCAGCTGATCACAGCTGTCCTGATAAGGCCTAACAGAGTGTATCAATTGCCTGTGTCTTGCCTCCATCTTCCCCCTTTGTGGAAGAGGAGGGAGGGGTGGTTGGGGTTAACACCACCAACAGCACTTTGGCAAATGAAGCTTCAGACTTTCTCTCTGTAGCTAATCAATTAGCAGCCTCCTCCTCTCCCGCCTGCTGTCTTCTTCCTCCCTTTCTTCCTTTCTTTGCCTCTTTGTCTTCTGTTCCAGGTGTTTAATCAAACATGATCATTACTACAGCTTCTGTGCATTTTTGACACACTATAATTAGTTTTATAGTTAGAAGTCTGAAGTCAGCCTCTCTCTTCGTTAAATACTGACCCATTTTTACTGCGCTGTGCATTTACAGCACTTACGCACTTACACATAGCATTTTATAGCACTTTACAGCGATATACTGGGACTTCAAGACTTTCATTATATCAGATCCTATTTCTGGCATTTTTTCAGCAACAGTCAGTAAATTGGTTTGCACCCCCACCCTCCCACCCCCTTTAATTTATTTTATTTTATCGTATCTGAATTTTTTCCTTATTTATTCATTTACTTTTTCCTTATTCCTTTTCTTCTTTTTACCTTCCCCTATTCTAATTGTTTGTCATTGTCCTTTTTTTCCCCTGTCTTGGTATGCATGCATGTGAATGAGGCTGCCGGGTAGGCTAGTGGGGGAGAGGGACCGACCTCCGAGAGTGGAAAGGACCAAGAACTGGTGTGGTTGGGAGTGGGCTTTACGAGAATAGGTGGGGGTGAGCTGGACTGGGGTTTGTAAGAAGATAACCACAGAACACTGTTAACACTACTGCCAATTGTGTATGTTATTAATTTCTGTGCAAAAACCAATAAAGAGATTTCGAGAAAAAAAATGGATTTGCATTCTGTAATTACCTCTAGTTTTCATTGTTAGTGGCGGAGTGTACCATTCCTTCGCTGGATTCAGATTGTCTTCACGTGCACAAGGAATTCACGAGAAACAATGCATGCATGTATTGAAGCGTTATGGTAATTTTATCTTATTATTTTATCTACTCTACAGTTGTGTCAGAGTTGTTTGCTGCTGTTGCTAATGCAGCTACTTAACATCAAAATAATTTGAGTAGTAAGCCTTGGGGTGGCTTTGATTGTTAGGCAGCCACAGGAAATGCAGTATATGTGTTACAAAATTCAGCGCGGATGCATCTACAAAATAAGACATGGTCATGTTTGGCACTTTTTGTCAGCAAATGAGTTTTGAATGTCTGACATTTTGGGAAATACACACTGACTTTTTTTCTGAGAAAAAGGGGAGAAAATCAATATCAATCTGTGGTGGTGTGTGGTTAGGTATATTTTTTAACTTTGGAAAGAGCCAGGATAGCTGCTAGCTTCCAAACTTTAAGCTAAGCTAAGCTTTAAGCTAATTGACTAGCTCTAGCTCATGAGAAAGAAAATAAGTGTATATCCCACAATGCTTCCTTTAAAGAAGAAGTTTAACATGTCCATGCTCTGAAAGACAAATGCAGTTTTTAGGCCAAGACTCAGATGAGCTCCTGCCAGTGTTGTGTGGAGGGAAGAGGTAAGCAGAGGAAGAGAGAATGGCTGGGAGGAATGGTGGTTGGTTGGTGTGTGTGTGAATGTATTAGTATGTATGATGTGCGTAAATGGAAATGTGCATACTGCTAGCGTAAGGGACTTCCATGACTTGCAGGCTTCGCCTCGCCTACACTGTGCTCTGTCCGCATATTCTATCCCTCATCAATAAATTACATATTAATGCCTCCTCCACTGCCCCACCTGCTCTACACTAATCCACCAGCCCCACTCCTGCTCTCCTTCCCCTCCCTCTCCCCTTTTTGCTTTCTCTTTGTCTGTACTACTCCCCACTTCTCTCTTATTTCTCTTCCATGTAGCACTTATTCTCTCCTTGTTAGCAAGGCTTTGGCTTCCTTTTTTTCCCCAATCTTTGTCTTCCCTTCCTCCCCTCTTTCTTCTTGCTTTCTTTTGCTTTCTTCTTTCCCTGTCTTTCATTCTCCTTGTTCACATCACTCAGCACTTTTCTTCATCCAGTAGATTCAGCCCAAATTGAATTATGTGAACATTGAGTCTGCATTATTTATTTATTTATTTATTTTGAAGTTGCATGATAATGCAGTTTAAGTAAAGATTGATATATAAAGTTCTGTCACAATAACATAATTCTGACAAACATTAATGCAGGCCTAACTTTCCCTTTGAATTACACAACTCAGGCAAGCTTTATGAGTCTGCCAATTGATTTAAAGCCGTACAAATAAATAGAAACCTGGTTTAAAAAACTGCACCAGTAAAGCATGGTTAACAAATTAGTCAGCAGTAATATAAGGTATTCCAAGAAACAAATGACTTGTGTTACTGAATTTCCAGAACTGTACAATAACAAGTTGGCCTCAAATGAAGACCAGAAAAAAAGATATTTGCTTAGCAAAATATCAGCATGCAGATGCAGCTACTTGGTTTGTTACAAAAACATCATTTGGGTCTGTGAAACGTAGTATGTTAGCAACATTAGCATAGTGGCTAAAGCTAAACACAGCACAACCGGGAGTTCCGAAGTGTCCTGCGCCAACCAACGCGCAGCGAAAGCCCCTTGTCTTTCCGCTGTATCCTTAATACGCCTTAAAGATCTAATGATAATGGTGTCATATGCTCTACTGATTGTATTGTCCTTTGAGGCAAATTTGTGATTTGTGATTTTGAGCTACATAGTTAAAATTAACATTACTTGACTTTTGGGTCCATTCTGTACCCTCCATGTGTCATGCCCATATCTCAATAACACAAGAAACCCATTTAAATCATATCATTGCTGATGCACGTTACACTGCTGTTGTTGATTAACACATCTGGACTGATGTTTTTTTAATTTAACAGTCTGCAGGATGATCTGAGTTTCACTCAGTCACTTGCAGACATGTCTGCAGACATACCTGGACTTTTTAATAAGGTGATATTCAAAATATAGTAAGAAATACTTGGTGTTGAATTGTGACATAAAACTGACTTGACATAAAACTGCATCTTATTACACTGAGTTATCATATATCTTTAATTAAACTGATCATGATATTTTACAGTGTAAAAAAAGTTTGGTAAGTACCTGAAGTCATTTGGTGTACCGCATTCCACAAATAAATAGCCAAGTTGACAAAGCTTGAGAGTAAGACTTATCAGAACTCACTGACTTTTGTGTAAGCGAGACGTTCAGCTTGGTTCGTTGGCACAACTTATTTTCTTTCTTTAAATGCTGATAATGTTTATATCTAAATCCTAACAACCTGTAAACCTTACTTATGCCAGAAAACAAAAGTTGGTGTTTTTACAGTGTGTTACATCTTAAGTGTGAGGAACAAAGACAAAAGACTGTAATAAATGTTTGTTAAACATTTGTGTAAAAAATGACAAACTGATTGGTTACTACCTTTGCTGATATCAAAGGTATTACATTATTCAGCCTCAGTTTCTGTTTGGTCATGAACCTGTTCTTTGGTGTATAATTGTTATTAATCAGATAAGAAAATCACCGCTTTTCTTTTCCTGGCACAGCCTGCCTCAGGCCTTTGGTTCATCTCTTTCTCTTCAGCTATTTCCCCTCTTTTCCCTTTCCCATCTGATCTCATCATCTCCCCCTTCCAACCTCTCCTCCGCCCTTCTTGTCCAGAGGTAGCTTTCAATGAGAGATATATTAATGTGGCAGTTTAATTAGCGAGAACCCACATGGCTATTGATTATGCACTTGCCTGGGGTAAAGTTTGCCTTCTGCTCCCAGTCATGTATTGATCTCTGGGTGGGAAGGAGCACATCGGCAGTCGCAGAGTTCGCATATCAAGTGGGTGAACCTCCAAGCATACATGGCCTCACCACTCACTTTGTCTCTCTTTAAAGCAACAATATGTATTTTTAGGGGCGGGCAACTGCATATTATGCTTAATATAGTTATGCAGTACTAGGTACTTTACTCGACTATTTCTATTTTATGCAACTGTATACTTCTGGACAAGAATGATTTCATCCCATTCTATTTTAGAGGGAAACATTGCACTTGTTATTCTGCTACATTTGTCCAACAGCTTGTTACTGGTTCCTTTGCAGATTCTGATTTTACACACAAAATATACAACATATACATACATCAGCAAATAAAATATGATGCATTAACATAGATTAATCTATCCAACAGTAGAACAGTTAAATGAGTTCCACCTTGAACAGACTTTAAGTAAATGTAAGTAGATTTTGTTGATAATACCTACCTAAGATTTATTTTAAGTAAAATTATAAATGCAGGACCTTTACTTTTAATATTATAATATTTTTACAGAGCGGTTACAGACTGAGTTTGCCTAAGATCTGCACCTGTGTGTTTTTAATGTTTTTACCAGTAAGACAGCTATAGGTACTATTCTATTTAAGATTTTACATGAAAAACATATGATCAGTTAATATGATATGATGCACTGTTCTGTAATAAACAAATCAACAGTATAAAGTTGTTAGAATTAGCTCCATCTAGGCCAATTACAATATTAAATTGCTGAAAATAGACTTGAAGTGTACAAATACGTTTTGGGTCGCATTTACACACACATAATGTGGATGAAATGCAATCCAGAGCTAAGGTATAGTATACAGTCCTCAGTGAAAGTACTTTTTTGCCTTACAGGTATATCTCATCCCATATGTTATGAATCTTGACTAACTCCAGGGTGAACTCGGCATTAGATTAAAGTTGAAGCTTTCTTGCTTATGAAACTTGTAGTTGAATGTTAAACTATACTTGTAATGTTCAGTGACTGATCCTGGCCGTGGGCTGCCACTGAAAAATGAACATGCAGTGAAGAAACTGATTAGGGTCTCTGGATCAGTTTTCTGCAGCAGCCTGTATTGACAAAATGAGATGGCTGTTTGATTATAAAAGGCCAAGTCAAGACAACTCTAAAAAACATCAATCTTTAAGAAATCACTTTAGCGTTTTGGCAGATTGTTCCTTTTCAGCACAGCTTGCAGCATGGTTTTGAAATCCAGCCAAACAGAGACATGAGGAGTGGGGCTGAGTAAAGACCTTAACTTTGTGACAAGGATATTAAAAGCCTTTATAATATTCCTGTCTATGGCTCACTTCACTGCTGTAGCTTAAGGCTCTTTAGCCACAAATGGCTCTGAAAGGTCAAGCTAACATATTATTTGGGCGCAGATAATCTCCCTCTGTGAATCCAGTTCTATCAAGAGAGTCTTTTGTCCTCTGGGCTTCTCGGTTTCCTTTACAGCATCTTGACATTTTGCATATGTTAAGCAATTTAACTATTTTCCATCCAATATGACCAGCCTAGGCATGGTACTCTATGCATTCCTTCTGAGCAATCGTAACAGAGCTTCTCGGCCAGGGTTAAGGTACCCTGATGATGTGGCATAAGTAACATACTATGCACTTCCTGCTACCTCTGTAGCGATCGCTGAGGCTGATGGCCGATTTAGCCGCAAGCAAATCCAAAAGGTCAAGTTAACAAGTGTGAAATGCAATGTCTGGCTTCAGACTTATAAAATAGGAGGGAGGGAACATCCCTGAATTCAAGCCACAGAATGGGCTCCACAAAGCCATATAGGTTTGGTGGCTGATGGGTTGGAAATTGGTTGTTTCTTTGTTTTTGGGCAGTTTTACTTTGATATATTACATATGCTTACATGCTGATTGAAAGTTATATTGGAATCAAAGATAACTCCTAGATTTCTAAAATTAGGCTGGTGCTAGGTTAACAAGTGTGTTAGTTGGAGGAAGTGATTAGACATTCAGCATTTGATATCTTTTAAACAGGTCTTTAAAGAAGTCAGACTGCTGGGGGATCCTGGTTTTACAGACACATAAAGTTGTGTGTCATCAGCATAGCAATGAAAAAAGATCTTATGATTGTGTATTAATCTGCCAAGTGGAAGCAAGTAAATACAGAACAGAAGAGGACCTAGGCCAGAGCCTTGAGGTACTCCATAGGTCATAGTGGCAGTAGATGACGTGAAGTTTCCAAGAGTGACTGTAAACTGTTTGAGAGATAAGAGTTGAACCATTCAAGAGCGGTGCCTGCAACTCCTACAATGTCTTTTAAACGGCAGATTAAGGTATTATGGTCTATTGTGTCGAAAGTAGAGCTTAAGTCCAGAAGAATCAGGATAGACCCTTCACCTGCATCAGCAGCAAGGAGGAGATCATTGGTCACCCAAAGTAGAGCAGTCTTAGTGCTGGGTTTTTCTCGAAAACCAGATTGGAATTTTTCAAAGATATCATGTTGGCTCATGTGGGCAGTTAATTGTTTGTGTACAATTTGTATTTCTTGCAGTTTTGACGGCAGAGTTGTAATTGGACATTAGATTTTTCAACTGAGCAAGATTGACCCAGAGTCTGCTGTAATTCCACTTACGTTCCATTGCCCTGCATTCCCTCTTTATTTTCCGAGTATAATCATTTAACCAGGGGATACCAATTGGACCAGTTTTTCTTTTGTTTTTAAAGGGAGCAATTTTGTTAAGAATGCCCACACAGAGTGAAATGAATTAAACTGATCTACTAAACTCAGGGGAAGTGTCTGCAGTGAAGTTTTTGCATGGTTGTTCAAATTCCCTAATAAACGTGGCTGAGGTTGAGGAATTTATTACACGTCTCTTTAAGCAAGTAACTGGGGCATTATAGGGACGGCAGGCAGAAAGTTTGAAAGTAATGGTGAGATGACCAGAGACAAAGAGCTCTTTAGTTGAAAGACTGTCCAAGGTAAGTCCATAGGATAGAATGAGGTCAAGAGTATGGCCGCGGTTGTGAGTAGGGCCAGTAATGGATTGTGTTAAACCAAATGAGTCGCATATATTTTTAAAAACTAAGGCCAATGGATCATTTACACAACACACCCATAATAACAATTCTCTCATATCTGGACATCATAAATGATAAGAACTCAGAAAAGTCAGAGATGAAGTTAGATTTATGTTGAGGGAGATGGTAGAGCACACCGCACAGACAAATGGGTGCTGTATGTTGTTAATGGAGAATAGTAGCCTATATGTTCAAATGAGGTAAATGTGCCTAATGGGATGGTAGAGCATTTTAACTCATTGTCATGTATTACAGCTACACCACCTCCTTGGCACCAAGGGCCTTGGTTTAGATAGATGGGAGTAGTTGGGGGGATGCTTGAAAATGCAGACAGGGATGGGAATAGCAGCACTCTGATCATTCCACAAGAGGGAGGTAGTGACAGGGATAGCAGAGACTGTATGGGGTCTACCATGCAGGTAGGGGGAGCTAGAGGGGGATAGTGAATGCATACAGTATAAGCACAGGAAGGTACATTCAGATGGATGCACTGCAGGTCATGAGATAAGAGCCTTACAGGAGTTTAAAGTCAGTTCAATGTTGGTACATAGAAGGCGGGAGTCTTCCTGGGAAGGATGGAGGCTGTCTGATTTGAAAAGCTGAGGTCTAATGAAAAAGGCAGCAAAACAGCCTGCTTACCAGTGTTCAGTAAGTTGTCCACGAGGTGCACAAACTCCTGTTTGTGAAGCTCCAACTGTTGGTTTCTGATGTCGTTAATGCCAACGTGAACAATGACTACAGAGGCAGAGTTATGTTTTTCAATCAGCTGCATAGTGGTTTGGGTAATGTCCTTTACACAGGCACCTGGATAGCAGAACATCCAGCCACCATGCACTGCTACGTGCCAGACCATAGAGGTACCGACCACAAGCACAGAGGGTGGGCACTGCGCCTGGGTATGTGCGCCTGACCATTTGGGGGTGTGGCAGTGGTGGGATGGAGCCTGATATTGAGGCCTCCATCACTGGACATTGGCTGTACCTGGAAGTGCAGGTGATTGAGGGGGACCATGCTGGGGACCTTGGCGCTTGGTCCGCTGAGAGCCAAGGCTGATTTGGGGCAGAGGGGACGGTGAAAGGTGGGAGCATCCCTCCAGAGGTGGAAACTCCTGCAGACTCAGAATATTAAATTTGTTGGCCAGCGGGATGTCCAGAGGTGGAGGAGGGGGAGACCCTTGCCAGCTACAGAACAGCACTCCGGTTTATGAACTCACCGGGGCTTTCACCCTGGCCCCGCCGATGAGCAACTGCGGCTCCGCTGGGACATGACAGACAGCAGAGCTGGCCATTTCTCTGGGCTTTGCTCCCAGGAGACACCAGGGATCCTCGGGTTGGGCTGAAACAGCCCCAGGCTCTGGCACTCCTGTGGTGATGGAGCCGGCCCACAGAAGAGTGGTATCGTTGACCATGGTTGTGTTCCATTTACTGCAGCCAGATGAGCCCAGGACTGTGAGGTGTTTTGCTTGGGTTGTGGCGGAAGTGGAGAACTCCAGGATGAAACCCGTTGCTGGAGTCAGAAGAAAAGGTGAGTCTGTATCAGTCGAAATGGGTGTGAGAGGTCTTTGTGAGAGGTTTGCATTTATCATTGCAGTAACCTTGGCCATAAGGGTTGAAAGCATTTCATGGGTGAGATGTGAGGGGCTAATCTGAGAAAGCATGGAGTCAAGGATCCGTCTTGAAACCAGGATCATTCTTTCCCACACTCCCCCCATGTGGGAAGAGTGGGGTGGGTTAAAACAGCCCTGTGCATCTTTCCTCACTAAGGTACTGATATGTTAGTCTCATCTTATAGGAGGATTTCCAGCTTTTTGCAGGCTCCCTTAAAGTTTGTGCCACTGTCAGAGTGGATCACCTTTACGAGACCACGCACAGCAAAGAAGTGCCATAGAGCATTTATAAAGCTCGATGACTCTATAAGCTCAATATGCACAGCATGTATGCTTAGGCATGTGAAGAGTACAGCCCACATTTTACTGTGCACTGTACGACCTCTGGTATAGAACTTCACGCTGTTGGGGTGGATTTCCAGCTCACTTACAATCAGCTCAGCAATCTCCACTGCCAAGACAGTAGCACCTAACTCAAGCCTGGGAACAGTATGGACTGACATGGGGCTAACTTGGCTTTCCCCATGATGAAACCCACGTTGTTTTCTTTCAACATCCATCACCTTGAGGTATGCCACAGCTGCAATGGCCTTTATGGATGCATCTGAAAGATGTGGATCTCTGTATGTTGGGCAGTGGAGAGGAAGTCTTCGGTGTAGGCTTGAGGGGTTTAGAACTGTTCTAGATACCGCAGTGAATCTCTCCAAACAATCCATTTTGCATCATTTTCTGGGGGGAAAGGGGCATCCAAGTCACAGCGTCATAGTAAGAGCTTCCGTTGGTGTCGGTGACTAGGTAAATTTCTTTCAAGTGCTTTGCATGGTCTGTTGATGGAAATGCCTGTATGACGACTGGGCAGTTGGATGCTATTTTATGGAGTCTCAGGTTGGACATGGCAAGCATACCTTGGGCTGCTTTCAGTAGATTGATGGCTGCAGTTGCAAATGTCTGTGACTTGAGTCCATCGTCAACATAGAAGTCCCTGTGTATGAACTGCTTTGCATCTCCACCAAATTCATCCTCCCCATGTAGAGCTGCTCACCACAGCCCATAGGTAGCAGCCGCTGGAGAGGGGCGATTGCCAAATACATGGACTTCCATTATGTATTCCAAAACGTCCTTGGTGGTGTCATTGTTGTTGAACCACAGGAATCTGAGGAAGTTCCTGTGGTCATTTGTGGGTCATTTGGGAACATTGGTTTAATATCTGCTGTGATGTCTACCTGCTCACACCTAAACTGCATTAGTATTTCCATAAAGCTGTTGTTTAAATCTGGTCCTGTCAACAGCACATCATTCAATGAGATACCGAGATGTGAACCGCTGGAGTCAAGCATGACTCGGATTTGGCCAGGCGTGAGTGGGTGGTACACGCTGAAACTGGGAAGGTACCACCATTTTTCTCCATCATGTAGCGGCAGAGCCAATTCAGCATGATCTTGGTCAAAGATTTTCTGCATGAAAGCCTGAAAATGGCTCTTCATTTCAGGCCTTCTTTTGAGAGAATGGCAGAGGTGAAGTGGGTCAGAGCTTGTTCTCTGTTGTTGGGGAGTTGTGGCCTTGGTATGCGAAAGGGAAGGAGAGCCACCCAACTGTTAACATCATCTATGAACATCTCCTTGTCCAACAACTGAATCAACCACCTGTCCTCAATGGATGGGGCAACCTTGCTGTCATGTTCTTATGTTCTTTCCTGAACATAAGATCCTGTCAGAAAAATGAGAGCACCGTAGATTTTGAGAGCTGAGAGGCTTTTTGCCTGTCCTTACTGTGAGCTTCTTTTTCAAAACAAGGTGGCTGGGGCAGGGCTGAAGCGAGAGTGGTGGCCATTCTCCAGAACCCCACCCAAGGAGAAAGAGAATCTGCATCAGGGTCAAGTTCAGGGATGAGGTAAGCAATAGGCTTGATGTGAGAGTGGTGCCTGGCAGCCTCAGGAGTAGGTATTTCTGACCTATCATCCGGCATATGGTTGCACTCTGAGTGTGGGAAGAAGCATGCAGAGACTTCCATCTAAAGGCTGAGAAATTAAGCTGGTTCCTCTCCACATGATCGGTTGAGGAGCAGCACCTAAAAAAATCCCAAATTTCTGGAGAAATGCTTTGTGTTCCTCCAGTGTCTTAGCTCGAAAGCCTCTGCATTGCTTGAGGAGATGGGGCTTTTTGTGAATCAGGCACTGCCTGTCAACGTCCAGGTAATTGCTGGCAGTCTCTATAGACTTGGTGGCATGTTGGTTGGTTGGCATGATCTCTGTTTTGTGGGATGAGACTTGGCCTCTAGAGTGTGTGTACCTTTTCACAGGGTTGTCTGGCTTTACTGCTGTCATGCCAGATGAGCTGAGTGTGAAACTCGGATCATTACAAATATGGGCCTATCTGCAGACAAAATCAGTGAAGAATGAGAACAATGGAAACTGGATTTGATTTTGCAGCTTGTACGAACAGCCTTGTGTCATCCATTTCTCTTGAAGCCCATATGGCAGTTTCTCCACTATTGGGTTAACACCCCGAAATGTATCCAAGTAGGCATGCCCAGGCAAATAATCTTCTAGTTTTGCTGACTCCAACTCCCTTAGCAGATCGCCAAGCTCTCTTAATTTGAGGGGATCTTTGTTGCCAATCTTGGGGAAACTCTCAAGTTTGTCCAAAAAATCCTTCTCAATTGTTTCAGGCAACCCATAGCAGTCCTCAAGGTGCATCTATGCCATCCTGAGCCCAGCAGCAGGGTCACTGACATGACTGAGGGCCCAACCACCTAGTCAGAAGGTCAAGCTCTTCATTGCAGGTAAGTTTCAGTGCTTGTATGGCATTCATGAAGGTCAATTTCCAACCCCAATAAATGTTTGGACGGTCATCGAACTTGATCATCTCAAAGGTTCATGACGAGCCGTGTAAATAGCCTGTGTGGTCAGGAGCAACACTCCAGTGTGTGCATCCTAAGAAGGATGTGTGGGGCTGAGGTCCCTTCATAGATGAGAAACTGTGCTGATGGATTGCAGGGTAATTGGTCAGCTGGCTGATTCATACTATGCACTCTGGAGTAGGTAGCAGGGTAATTGGTCAGCTGGCTGATTCATACTATGCACTCTGGAGTAGGTAGCACGGTGATTGACATAAGCTGGAGTGTTATTCAGTCCATCGTCAGCTGTGTGAATGGGATTTTGCTTGCTGTCTTGGTGTAGCTGAACATGAGGGACATCATGTGGCCGGTGTGAGACTCAAGATGGGGCAATGACAGCTGACTAGAGTGCATTCTAGAATGGTATTTAACATAGTCACTCATTCTTTTCTCTCTGGAGTTATGGAGGATTGCTGTGAAATCCATTGCCCTAGAGCAGGGATACTCAACTTGCTTTAGGCCACTTCTGCAAAATGACAGGAGGCCAGGGGCCAGTAATAAACAAACATTAATAATATTTATCAGATATCTTGCGGTGCTACCAGGCAGGAATGCTGCACTGAAGCTAGCATGTTTTGACTCATGATGGCACCTGATATTGGCAACCATGCATATAGCAATTGTCATTTGGCAAATCAATTCAAGTGGTTTAGGATTTGTATGAGATGGAAAAATAAAGGCAAATTCATCTGTCCATTTTTCATTGAATTGCCATTTTTCATTGTCAACCTTTCGATGTTTGCTGTTCTCACTCATCTTTGCCAAGAGGCAAATCCAGCCACAGCAGCCCCACGCAGGTACCTGGAAGAAGTTTGCCCTCAGGAATTTCTGCCAGGCAGACAGCCCTGAAGTCAAACTTCTCCCAAATGCCCTGTGCAGGTCAGATTTACATGAACTTTTCGCAGAAATCAAGTGTCACTACTTGCACTGCACAGATCGCTGACAGGCTAATATGCAACCTAATTGGTATAAATAAAAAATTCCCAGTGTGAATCAATTTATTTTCATTGTAAATTAGAAAATGGTTGGCGGGCCACCCTATCGTGGGCCATAAGTTGAATATCACTGCCCTAGAGTCTGCTTTAGATCCCAGTTCCGTTGTAGCTGATTCCAGAATCTCTGGCTCAGCTAAGGCAGCTGCAATCTCTTTCTCGTACTTCAATGTGGTTAGAACAGCCTCCATGCACGCCTCCTCTACTTTCAACTGGGCTTTTTCAACCATGAGCTGGGTTCCTCTTTTAACAAAGGTGGATTGAGCATGCACTGCCTCGGCCCTGACACGTGCTTTAGCTGCTGCTAGGCTTGCTGAAGATTCACTAGAGCCACTGGAAAAACTAGCAACAGATCTGGTCACATGTGACTTTACAGATGGATTTTGAGAATGAGCCTTCTGTTGATCTTCTCCTCTTATTTGGTATGAAGGGCGCAATTAAGATGAAGCAGGGCAGTTAATGGAGGGCAGCTGTCTTTGTTTGCCGGAATTGCTGTTGAGCCTAACGTGATGTTGTTTTTTCACTATTCTGTCCCCTGCATGCGTGGCTCCACCCAAAATGATGGATAGCTAAACAGATGTACTAGGCAGTTAAGGAGTTAAGGCTGTTTACTTGTTTATCTTCATCAACTTGCTTTCTTACAATGCTTTCCCAGAAACTCTGTGAAACTGAAAGTAAATACACAAGAACATGTTCTTAATGTAAGTAAAAAGCATGTAGAAATGTAAATACTTGCTTGATACAACATAATTAAACAGATGGCTGCACTACATGTAGCAAAAAAGGGTTTAGGTAATTATCTATGAATCTCAACAAACAACAAAATATGCATCAATCCTTATCCATAAAGATGAAACATGTACAACATTGTTTATACAAACTTATAAACAAAGCTTCTCCAAGACTCAACACAGGCAGATGCAAAGGATTAAACAGAGAAAGTTTTGGAACGCCTTACTGTGCAAATCTCAAGACAAAATGGCTAGTCTCAAGTATAACCCCACCCATGTGATCACAAATGACCAATAGAGAAGAAGTACACTGAGCTGACAGCAGTCTTCAAAGCCACCACTAGGAGATGCTAAAATACACCTACATGTAACATCACAGTACATGAGGTAGGTGGATGTGACAGTATGCGCAGTGTGGACAGCATGTGAAGAACAGTGTCAAATCGAAAACATTTACTTTGAATTTAATTATTTTATTCTGCCATCTGTGCGTGTCAACAAGAAGGGTTAGGATATAATTTACGGTATACATGTTCATAAATTGTAATTCCACGCACTCAAGCTTTTTCAAGCATGCATGGTGAGAAATAACCTAAGAACCTAAGACACATTATAAGACATGCTGCATCCAAAAGACATTCACACACTGTATATTTACAGTAGGCTGCCTTTACTTTTTTGTGGCGCTGCTGCTGGCAGCGGTCACATTTGGAGTCCACCAAGAGGAAATCTGACCCAATAGAGTGATATATGTGAAATAATTTATGAGCATTGGAGGGCTGAAAAGTGACACATCTGAAGTCTACAGACTTATTTGTTCATGTACAAGCCCATACTTGGTAATAATAAATATTAATATCTCAAGAAGTTTTGGAAAAATTTCCTTCTCCGACAGCAGAAATCGTGATTAGAGTGAACAGAAAAAAAAGTCTGTACAGCCACTGCCTGCATGGAAAACAAGCTGGGTAGCTGCTAGGCTAGGCTGGAATCCAGTTGCCTGAGGCTGAGCTGATCTAATTGGCAGCTGTCTGACATGTCACCCGAGCCAGTGCTGCCATTTTAGGTCCTGATCAAAGGTGAATGCTGGCTGTTATGGTGGTTGGGGAGGGGGGGTGAAGCTACCAGTGCTGGGATGAAGGTCCAAACCCACTCCATTAGGCCTCAGCTCCATCGTGCTTCTGTGTGTGTGTGTGTGAGACAGCCAGTGCCATTCTGTCATCAGAGCTGTGCCAACTGATGGCATGTCACTTTTAGCAGCTTGTTATCACTGTGGTTGTGACGTTTGCACTATGGAGCTTGGCTTGAACAATGAAAATTTTAATTTTTTAATTAGAATTTTTACTCCTTAAAATGTGTAGCAAAAAGCAAATAAATTAATATATGATCTTTCTATCATGGCCCTAACTCACGCAAATTACACCTCAGTGGGATTTTAGTCACCTTTTGGGATCAATACAGAAAATCCTGTATTTGGAAACAGCCCTCTGAGACATTAAGCTCTGTGGCAAAGCCACAAAATCTATTGTAAAAACACACAAGATGTGTTTTGTACTTTTTCAGCGTGAGGTCACAGGGATGAAATAACTTTTCCATAATCTTCCACCAGTAAAAATACTGATCCACCACACAGAGATTAATTTGATCCCGACTGTATCACATCATCAATTATTTATCTGCTCTTTTCTTCTGTTTTGTCTTTGCTTGGAGTTTGACAGTTTAGGAGTTTGTTGAGAAACTGGGTTGCAAGTGAGGAGGGGGGGAGAAGGTGAAGGGAGGCTTGCATGGATTCCTTTTCCTCTATCCTGCCCAAAGATGAAATGGAGAAGGAGAGGTGTGAGGCAGCTTTCCCCCCCAAATTCCACAGGGTTTTTTGATTTTAGGCAGCAGATATCCTCATCTCTGGAGAAACAGTCTCTATAGAATGATTCCTAATTTAATAAAATTATCTTTGCTCAGGATCCACTCACTAGCTTTTGTGAGCTTTCAACCACATCTCACAGTCTTTATCAGTGAACAGAGTTAGCTTAGTTGTCATCTGTGAGGTGTGGTGGTCACCTGATAACAGGTGGTTGTATATGGAAGGAGGTGATGGTAACCTGTGTCTTTGTTCGAGATGGTCTCTGGTGTCAGATGTGATTGTCTTCCTAGATCTATCTCCAGCTGTCCACTGACTCCTGGTGGATGACCTTTAACTCCTTGTAGGTATAAAGTTACTATAACAAGTACCTACAGAAGAGAAAATAATTGAAATGAATCAGAATCCTGTAAGAGAATCTCATTGTCTTTTTTCCTTCCAGGGCTTCCATATACTGGATGTGTCACGTGAAGAAACTCTTTTTAGCTGGTTTTTGTTTTGTGAGGAAGAGCCCTGCTGAGATGCTGACAGCTGCAGAAAACAGACGCAACAGAAAGCCATGGAGAGAAAGAGTGAGAGAGACAAAGTGAGGGCTCATTAGAACAAAGCTGAAACATGAGTGCTGTTTGAAAGAGGGAGAGGCGATAGGGAAACAACAGTAAAGCCAAGGATGGGGCTAATTAAAAAGGCTTAAATTAATTGAGTTTCTGTTTTTAACTGCCATGCAAATATACATACACTGACAAATCAAAGGATGAGAAAATGCAGGGAATGCATGGAGAGAAATGGAAGAAAATATATAAAGAGGAAGAGCTTCATATTACCGACACAATGTAGCTGCTGGGGGAGGCATAATAATTAAGTAGAAGTAGCATTTCACCCAACAGTCATTTTCGGCATTTAAAAACATCAAGTTCGTATTAAGAGATAAATTTCACACCATTTGTATCATGGAAATGCTACTTCTATCGAGTCTAATAAAACATTGATGACTCTAAACATTCATAAACTAAACTTAAGATCATTTATCATCACTGATGAACCCCACAAAGAAAATTATATCGTAGGCAAACTAAAACCGATGGCTACCCGGAAGGTATGAAATCAATCTAAAAATGTCAACCGAAATATAAATTATGAATATAAATCATGCACAATTTGTAGTTATGGACTTAAACATAACAAAACACAAATGCAGTCATTTAAAGGTGGGGTATGCAGTATTTCTTTGTCGTCATTGGGCAAAAATTCAATTTTTTTGTCATCATTGGCCAAAAATTCCATAATAACTGTTCAGCATATTGTGGTCTGGGAGAAAACCTCTACTTCTGCCCTCCTCTTGGCTCTGTTTTCAGGCTTCAGAAAATCTAGCCCGTGACGAGAGACTTTGGCCAATCACAGGTCATTTCAGAGAGAGGGCATGTTCCTATTGGCTGTTCTCCAAGACGCTCGTACACGCCCCTTCAGATGGTGAAAGCCTGATTCAATGGCGGAAAATCCTGCAGAAAATCCTGCAACTTGTGAAAAATGTCCAATACCTCCTTTGCCTACAACAACGTATAATACAAAACACGTGTGAACATGTCCCAGCTCCACACAGAGCTTTGGGCTCATTATGTTCAATGCCATGGCGCTTGTATCAACGTGGCAGAGGTATGATGACAAACAGTGCGAAATAACTTTTGGGGGGGGACAGTGGCGTGTGTGTGTGTGGTGTACTAGCCTCTCATCCCCGCTGTAAGCCTGGGGCGCTCTGCCCTGCGGCTGCGAAGCGCTGGAGGGGCGTCTTTGAGAAGACAAGTCGCAGCAAGAGGGGCCGCGGTCTCTGTGAGGCTCACGCCGTGGAGAGCGAGCCCTACGAGGCATGACGTTTTGCAGGGCAAGCGACTCCTTCTGCTGCCAGGGTTTGGTGGGAGGGGCTTAGCGGAGTGATACGAGGCAGCAGAGAGAGAGAGGCAGAAGGTGTTGCGTAGGTTGCACAGATTTTGCCTACCCCAGCTTTAAGTATTATTTTGACAAGTGAAAAGTCACACTGTCATATGACAACTGGAGTTATCCTGCTTTTGAATTACTGATGATGTACAAACCTCTGAATGAACTCCAGCGTACTGGCTGCCTCTTCCTGGTACTGCACATTGAACACACAGTAGCAGCCAAACATCAGCTGATGCTGACGAAAAATCCGTCAGCTCTTGTGGCTGGATGATGGCTGCCCTCCATAGTCAGCATCCATGTTTTTGCTTGGAGAACAGAATCCCCTGTATTAGACACACACTGACACAGCAGCTTGTTAGTGTTATCATATCCTATGGATAGCCTATGGGTAAAAACGACCATACCATAACAGGACTTATGATGATAGGTAACAACAAGGTGAGAGAGCTTAAAAGTGGTATTGTACTGACTGCATTATACTAAGAGGTGCACAGCGTCAACTGTTGAAATGCAGAACGTTAGCTACTATGAGAGACAGCTGGTTTAATGTTAACATAGAGTCAAATAACTTATGTTAAATCACCAGTTTGTTTAACTGTTGTTTGTCTGTTTAGCTAACGTTAACTTCGGCTAACTTAGTTAATGTTAACTTTCTAACCAGTTGATGTACCACAAACACCATCTTCCACCCGGCCAACAGCCAGACAAAGGCTCCAAAAGAGACCTCCTGTTGCAGATGGCACTGCCAGAACACATATTTGAAAATAAAAAACAAAAGATGCACTTGACTTGACAATACTAACGTTATAAAAACTCAGCGTTTAACAAGCGTGCTGCCTACGTTTACTCACACAAAGTTTACTGTTAATGTTACCAAAGACTCCTCCTGATTAAAGTGTTGAGCCACTGGCAGAGGAACACAGTCATTGCAACTCAAAAAATATTTAGCTTAACCCATTTTACACTAGCGTTATACCAGAAGATGAAAAGAACAAATAACAGAGTTAAGAATAAAAAATGTTAAAAAAAAATATTTAGTATATTATTTGAATAATATTTTGCAGATAGCAATAACCAATGTTAGCTATCTAATAATCTCTCTAAGTTATTGACAGGTTAACATTTATATATTTTTATTTTTTAGTGAACGTTACAATATAGAACTATAAGACAGTGGGAAAAAGTAAGTCTACTTGGCTAGAAGTGACTACATCTGAAAATGTCTCAGTTTTACATAAAATAATAACAGAAAGAACTGACTTACGGTTTTTGTTGAGGTAAGCTACCTCTCTTCTCTTTTGTCCTTTTACCGCCACTGTGTTATTTGTTTAGGTTAGAGGAGCTTTGTTGTCATGGTTACAGTAATAATCATGTAGTTAAGGAACAATCATGGTCACGGTTAAAGTCCGATGTTTTGTCAACCCATCCATCCACTCCTACCTTTGTCGCTCGATAATAACCTGACTTCCAAAAACATCTGACTTCTTACATTTGTAGACAATAATATACTAAACATAAATTAAGATCATCATTGAGAAGACAGCCCATATAAACCTTTAAACTGCACTGATTTTACTTTTTTTACTTTACAGATTTGGAGGGAAATTCATATTGCCTTACCACAACAAAAGGATGTTCTTTATGGCACAGGAACCATTTTTACTGTCTACCAGGTCTGAATGCATATTGGCCTTTGAAAAGTTACAATATCTGCTGGTTTATTATTATTTTTAAGTGTTATTTTTAGTGTGGTCATAACTTATTAGGAAAACAAAATGCTACAGTACATGCAGTGCCATAGTCACCTATCTAGGTTCTTCTGAACAGCATCTGCACTGCTTTGTCTTAAATAGGCGTCCAGCCTTGTTATGCACAGCGTCTGTGATGTCTATGACACTGTAATATATTTGTCTGTCACTCTTTTGCTTTCCCCCTGAGTAGCTTGATGAATGTACTGAGGACAATAATCCTTCACACACTCCTCCCAACACAACACCAGCAGAATAAGAAGCAGAGATAGAGGGACAGAGCTCTTCGACTTGTATTCTTAAGAGGTCTGAATGTCTTCTCAAAGGCAGAAAGATGGCACGAATCCTCCAAAGTGAGGATATTTTGCTCATCTTCACTTTTACAAGGGACTAGTGTTGGGTTAGGCACTGGTTGAAGAGGATTTATTTAATTAATTAGGATTCTTTTATTAATGTTTAAAGCATAGATTTGGGTATGGACTGTCCCTTCCAAAGTCAAGGCAGTACTAAATTGTTCTTTCCAATATTATTACAGATCTCATACGATCTTGTCATTTAAACTCCACAGTGCTACCGGTAAGGTCAGTGCAGAGTTGCCAGGTTTGTGTTTCCTGCAAAAAAATTAGCTATTTTTGATGCGAGAAAGAGTGAGATCTGGGGGACTCCTGGCCTAATGATCTAGCAACCCGCTGTACTGCACATAGTCGGCTAGCTCCAGCTCTGGCAGTAGTACTAGTCTGAAGAGTGATGAATTAACAGGACTTTGAAGTGGTTGGTATTATGGTTTACATGTTTCAAACATTGCAGGATTAAAAACATCTTCGCTGGATATAAGGATCATGGTCAGGGTTAAAAGAAACCAATGATGACTATTGGTAGGAAAGGGGAAACAAACAGCGATCTCTGTTAAAGTCCCACATTTTGTTGACAAATGAAAATATGAATTATGGCTATATTGAATTGAGGTGTAGTGGTATTAATAAAGCTGTTTATAAGTCAATGAATTGACAGAAGTATTTTTTTTTTTTGCAAAAATGACATACATTACCTAGTTCCAGATTCAGGCTTTGCTGCTTGTCTTTGACTTATGTGATATTAAACTGCATATCTTTAGATTTGGACTGTTGCTGCTTGGATAAAACAAGACATTTGCTTAAGCTCTAGGAAATTGTGATGGGAATTTCTCACTATTTCTAGACATTTTATAGATTAAATGATGAGTCAGTTAGTCAAGAAAATAATCTGCAGATTAAATGGTAATAAAATAATCAGTAATTTTATATATTTTTAATTTTCTTTTTTGTTCAGCTATCAAAATTCAGCCATAAAATATATTCTGCTTCTGTGTACATAATGGGATTAATTAATCTTGTTTGTTAAGCATTTAGGGTATTGATTTACCAGAGTGACACAAAGTAATTTGTTCAGTGTGCCTATTTGTGCAGTATTAAAAAAGTTCTACCAACAAGAAACCTGATTGGACAGCACGTGGCTCTGCCAGCCACTGCCTTACAGAACAATGCAAAGAAAATAACGCCAGGGACTGTTTAAAGCCACCTTCCTGATTTGTAATGTTGGCTAAACTAGCTAACATTAGCTAACTTCATGGCGTTTCTCAACTCGGTTACCAGTGGTGTAAAGTAACTAAGTACATTTACTCAAGTACTGTACAAATTTGAAGTACTTTACTTGAGTATTTCTATTTTTTGCTACTTATAACTTGTACTCCACTACATCTAAGAGGCAAATATTGTAGCTACCTTTTACTTCACTACATTTATCTGACAGCTTTAGTTACTAGTTACATTTCGGATTAACAATACAAAAAATAATCAATGAATAAATTCAATATTCAATAAGGCTTTATGGGTCCACATGACGAAAATCACACGCTACCCAGAAGTACAGTATGTGGAGTAATGTAATATATATATATATATATATGTGAAGTAATTATATACAGTATATAATAATGAATATATATAAATGAAATAAAATTAGCTCTCCTCCGTGTGTTTTTCCATTAGTGTGCCAGCTTATCCTGTGGCCCATCTTGCCTGTTGTTAGACATTGTGTTTAAAAGAATCGAAAAGCAATAAAATGTATATGAATAAGGTTAAACTGTTGTGGAGGAGCTGAGTCAACAAGTAAAAATCATTTGGTAAAGTGTGATTTTTATGATTTAAGGATTTAGGAGGGACAAGGTCCTAAAGGTTTATTCCAAAGGCAATGAATACCCTTGACAGTGTAAGGCTAGGTTGGATATCATGACCCTAATTCAGTATTTGTTTGTCTTAGGTCATAGAATAAATGTTTTGATTTCTATAAAGATGAACCTTTTCCCACCATAGTAATTGGGAGAAGTGATCGGATAATAATAGTCAGGTTTTACATATGCTCGGATTCCCTTATTATATAATTTATTAGGAGACAGACAACAACACATCACATGTTAAGCAGAAGTAAGCTTGAACTAAAATTAAAAATGAATTAAATTATTAAACATTTTATTTTTCACCACCAGAATCTTGTTTATGTGAGACTGAAGAAATGCTGTTGAGGGATTACGGTCCTAAAACTCAAGTTATCTGTTATAGCAGTGTCATAATCTTAGACAAGAAAATTGAAATGTACTGATTAAATGTGTTGGCCAGCAGTAAGTACACTACACGAGTGTAACAATATGAATAAAGTAGTAATGAGTGAAAAGTCAAAAAGTCACCATAATATCAGGGCTTTTAAAAACGTAACAAATAATGCTGCATCATTTAATTCCAAAATAGATTGTTATATACGTATTCTCATGTAATTCTAGCAATTTGCTTATTTGAAATTGATTTTAAAATTGTATTAATGACTGCATGGGCACTGTATTTTTAGGCAACAGTTCAGATCAGTGAGTCACAGGCTCCCAACAGAAACTGAAGTTGTGCTGCCGCAACTCTGTTTCAAAATTCGTGTCGGAGTTGTTGTTTGGTCTTGTCCTCCGGGAAGTTCTGGCATTGTGGACGCTACTTTAGGTGATACTTACATTTATCATGTATATTGATTTACTACCTTAGTAATTGTTAAAAGTGGGTAAGTTGGTATAACACGTGGTTGGATATTATGAACATGTATATCCCATCAGTGTTTAAATCCAGCCTAAAACTTCAATCCCAGTCAAGTTTTAACCACTGCAGACCAAACTCAACTGCCAAATGTGGCAGTCTCTCCTCAGTTCTTAAAGTATTTTGAGATAACACACATTAACTGTAGCATGACATTAAGTTGGCATAACCATAACAAACACATTACCCTCTGTTGGTTTTGTACATTCAACAAGATATACATTTTCAAACAAGGCGACTGCATAATCTGCATGTTGTCAAAAAGAGAGAAAGGCAGCAATACTTTGTGAAATGCTTCTATGAACAGAAAGTAAGAGGAAAAATAAATAAATATGGAGCCGCAGATGGCTGGAAGATACAGACAATATGATGTCTGTGCTTCAGCAAAGTTCAGTTTTATATCACAGCACAGGGTCAAGACTCCAGTTTTAACTGCAACAAGTAAAATAATAATCCAGTAATATTAAAACAAGCTCACTACAATTTATAACGGATCTTTTGACACCAGCCATGTGGGAAATTGGACCTTGGGACTGTTCAAGCTGCAGATGACCAAAAGTTCTGACATGCCAGAAATCCATGCGATCATCTGAGAGCCAGATCAAGTAATTAATCTGGTGTCATGACCCCCTCAAACTGCACGTCAAACAACAACCAATCTGGCAGATATTCTAGAAATAGTCGGGGCGACCAATTCAGGGTTAAAATCGGGCTATCTGTACAGTGTCTGCCTGATTTAGGGGACAAAGTTGGGGACTTTTTTAGGTGTTCACACACTGCTTTTCGATTTGAAATTTCCATGGAAGTGATGAATCCACTGAATCCACTGAAGCTCACATATGGGTGGGATCTTCTCTTACTTTTTGACTTTGGTTAAATAAATGGATGGAGGTTTCATGCTTAAAGCAGCTTTAGATGTCACTTAAATGTATTGTTTAAAGGCTTTTCCTTTCTCTCTCTTTAATCCAGCCACTGAGTTTGTTTGCAGTGCTGAGCTACCTTGCTAACTTCCAACCCTGCATGTTCATTTTTTCACTGTGACTCTCCATTCATCTCTGTGTGTCTCTATGGTTATCTGTTGGTCTCAGGGGGCAGAGAGGGAGGGGGAAGAAGTGGAGGGCAGGTGGAGTAAACAGCATATCCCATGGCAACCCATTAGTTAACAAGCCCCATCCTCCCAGCCCTCAGCAGGGTGACCAACTATCCCGCATTTTGCATTTTTGCAGTCCCGAAATTGGAACACTTGTCCCGCGTCCCGCAACATTCCGTAAATCATAGCAAATGTCCCGCATTTCAAAGATCAGGCCTATTTCTTTTTTTTTAATTCATTTTTGTAGTAAAAACATTGTATATTAATCATCTTTCCCTAAAGCACAGTCCCGCATTTCATTTCCCCCCTTAGAAACTGTGATTGGTTTAATAGAATTGATCTGCGCAGCCGTAATTTTTTAACATTCTAAAGCTAGGCAATAGAAATAGCATTAGCGTGAGGAAGGATAATGGAGCAAGTCGGACCTCCTGAAAAGAAAAACAGACTGCTCTTTAAGCAATGAATGGAAGAAAATATATCCATGGCTGAAAGCTGTTCCAGGTAACCCTCAGAAAGGAGACTGCAGTATATGCTGCTGGAGTTTCACCAGAGGCATGCAGATGGTGAGAGTCACAGGAAAAATACACAGCAAAGAAATGCTAACACTAGCATGACAGGGTTTTTCTCTAAACCAAAAGACAGCAACACGGACAAAATCACTGCGGCTGAGGTGACCAGTGTCTACCATAACATGCAGCATGGCTTATCATACAGGTCAGGCGATTGTTGCTCTGTACTTGCTCCTGTCATGTTCCCCGATTCAGAGATAACAAAGCAACTTGCTTGTTGGTGAACAAAGAGTGCATCTATAGTTACAGACGTGCTTGCACCAGCATCTTTGGAGGCATGTTTGAAAGAGTTAAATACGCCAATGGTTGCAGGAAGACCAGATTATCTTCCATGTTTCTCTATTGCTTCTGATGGATCAAACCATGGAACAACTAGCAAATTGCTGGACTTTTACAATGATCACAAGGAAGACTCCGGTGCGATTTTTAACCAGGTCGTTTCAAGGCTCGAGGACAGAATGGATTGCCACATACTTGGCAGATAACGCCAGCGTGAATTATGGGTGCAACTCCATGTATAAAAAGCTAAGGGACAAGAATGCTGCAATAGTCAAAGCCAAGTGTGTGGCCCATATTCTGCATAACAGAGAGGCATTCAGGTGATAAGTTGAGAATTGACATCGAGAACGTCACGAAAATATACAGCCACTTTTCGTCCTCAGCTAAATGTGTTCAAGAATAATAGGATGTTTTTGATTTTTTGGAAGAGGAGTACATGGCCTGCTGTCAAGCCCCTGCACGATTCCTGGCCAGCTGTCAAAAGCTACTTCTTATCTCTTAGAGAAGAGCGCTGTGCATCAGCACTTTGGAAATTGTTCACAAATGACGAGGATGGAGAGGACGTGCCCTGTGAACTCCAGGCATACCTGATGTTTTTGCAGAATAGCCTTTTTTTAAAACTTTTTTTTGCGACGCAGTGCTTCACGTTGAGGGGAACAAGACAACTGTTTGTGAGCTTTTCGAGCTGATGACCAATCTCAAACTGAAACTCGAGCAAAGGGAAAAGGACAGATGAGGCAAACACTCTCCTGCAGCACTTTCCCACCGCACAGGTGGCTGTTGTTGAGCAGGACTTACGTTCTGCTCAATAACTTACGCTCTAACGTTCTATCGGAGAGCGCTCGCTTACTTATACAAGTGGTTTGATTTGTCTGATGAGAATTAGCTGAAGTGCATTGCATGCCTGGCTCTCAAGGGGGAATTCACCTTTCAAGACCTCCATGAAGCAGCTGAAGCTTTAAAAGAGAGCTCCAAACTGGACATGGACCAGCTTTACGATGAGTTCAGTGTAACATTGCCACATGTGAGGGGAATTACAACATGAGATCCTGTCCCAACAAAGTGGACAGCTTTGTTGAAGCACAGAGTTGAGCAGCAGAGTGGATTCAGGACCACAGATCTCCCAGTGAGCTCAGTCAAGTTCTGCAGTTGCTCTGTTTTCTGCTCTGGTTTCATCAGAAATTCTAATATGGTAATTAACCAAAGTACTCAAAGTATTTTGTCTGTGTGATTAGCTCAGACTTCACACAACCTCATTACAGAGGGATTCAATGAAGCAAGAAAGAGCACAAAAAAAAATTATGCTCAGTATTGTATTCATTGGTATACTGATCGCTTTGAATTCTAATGAACGTGAAAAATACTAATACCTGTACAATGTAAATACAATGCAAATGGAAAGGCAATAAATACCGTTTACCTCACTTATTAATGTTCAGTTTTGTTTATATTACAACTTTAGTTGTTTGTGTGTTGACTCAGTTATCAAACTGTAACAAAATCCACCTACCTGCACCTCTAACGCTTATTAATTAACATGTTATCTCTTTTTGGTGTCATCTGTACAAAAATGACAGATTCTGGTTTTACAGGGGGCTATGTGCCGGACTATTTCGCAGTAACTTCTGTAGTTTTATTGTCACTGTGAGGTTTCCAGGCAACCAGTAGAGACTAAACAAAGAGAGTAAACTATGATTTCAAGTGGTTGTCATTATAAGCTACACAACCACCATGTTGTGTATGTGGAGACAAATTAGGCGGATGCACGCTGTGGTTTGCCTCTGTGGAGAGTTATTCGTCAGTGGATTTCCCACATATAACATTGCTTTTTGCCTGCAATTAAAATTTAATTATTTATATTTTGGGAAAATATGCTCTTTCGACGGGATCTTTTTCACCACTGGCAAAACATTATTACTCCTACAGTCAGAGGAAGCTATAGTGTAAAACATATGAAACCAGCATTCTCCCAGCATGAGGATTAATTTGGATGATATAAACAAGAAAATGTATATTTTCCCTATGAGAGTTTTCCTTTTCTGTTTAGTTGTTCATTACAGGATAGTATACAATCCAACACAAATTCTCATCTCAGAACTCCAATATATTTTTATGTGGCTCTAATTCTGTCTAATTGCTATGAAGCCAGTAAATGAAATGTTGGTAAACTGGGTTTTATTTGGGTTTATCCTCCATTCCTTAAGCAAGTCATGCAGACGCTAATTTCTGAAAGAGAAAATGGCAAAGATTTAGAATATCGCAGATATTAAAAATACCCCTTGTCCTCTTCTAATGTCGGTCAGTACTACTGGAAAAAAGTGAAATGTGGAAAAATAATTTGTTTTGTAGCAGGACCCTTCTTTAAGTAGTCGGCAGAAAGATAAGAATCACTGGAGAAATTCTTCCACATTTTAGAAGACTTTTGTTTATGGAGATAAAGAGAAAGGGAAGAGGCAAACTAGACAGAGAGGAAACAGAGGTGGAGATAGCAGGAGGACAGAGGAGTAGAGAGAGGTGGTAGCAGTGGAAGGGAGGCCGGCTGCTGCGGTTTCATTAACTGCCAGTCGACAGCACATACATCAAGCTCCCACAATGCTTAGGGAGTGCAACTGTAACCTGCAGTGATCCACCCGCAAGAAGAGCTGCCAGTGATGGATTGTGTGACATTAACTGAGAGCTCTCTCTCTCTCTCGCTCTCTCTCTCTCTCTTTCCCTCGTACACACACACTCTAAGCATTTCTCACA
The DNA here is from genome assembly GCA_008360985.2 of Macquaria ambigua. NCBI lineage: Eukaryota > Metazoa > Chordata > Actinopteri > Centrarchiformes > Percichthyidae > Macquaria > Macquaria ambigua. The sequence goes on along the minus strand of VMKM01001959.1, from coordinate 54,446 downwards.
AACTGAATTTAATTGGATCTGATGACATCTGGAAGAAATCAAAAATAGCAATGGCAATATTACTTTGATTGAAATTATTTCATTTGCTATTACAAAACAGATATTTTACTACTTCACTTCATTGTATAGATTGTATTGTATTGAGCATATATGGTCATGTAACCTACAGTACAACATTAAGACCGTATGAATGAAAAGTCAGCAGTTATAGTATACTGTTTTGAATGACGTAATATCCAGTTTGGCATTAGAATTATAATGCCTTAAACTGATTAAACTACTTTAATCACCTAAAACAAACAAAAAACAAAACATACATGCAAGTAACATGCATCTCGGCTTCCCAATTTACTGAGAGGTCTGACAATGTTTAGGGATTTTATGGGCATGAGTATTTAGGAACATTCTCTCAATCCAACAGCTGTCTCAGGTGACCACACTCTGTTGCACTCGACCACCTGTAATGGAAAGTATTCTCTCGTCCATCTCCATGACTGCCACATCCCCTTGACCGTCTCCAATTTAAGTCATGGACCGCTTTGCTAAAGGAAAGACGCATGTTAGGTTCTAACTTCAATCAAGGCTCACAAATACACCTACTCATGAACAGGTGATGTTTAAGTTTGTGCAATTAAGAGGGTTTACTGAATCCGACTGAACACTTGTTGAAAACGTAAGAAAGGATTTGGATAAGAATACGAAAATGTTCTTGCATGAGGCCAATGTGAGATGAACATATGTATGGTACCTTTATATACGAGATTATTTGAATTTACTGGATTAATATTACACCCCATGCAAATCTCAAACTTTCTCACATCTTCCCAACTGTAAAGTTCTCTTTACCAGCCTGGTATGGTGATCTTTCCACATCCTGCCTGTGAAGCAGGATGTGTGGACAGAAAGAGCCCAGTCTGCATAGTAATTGGTTGGGTAGGTGGTCATAATGTTTTAATGCATTAATATATCAGGCATTGAAATTACAATTTAATGGAGTTATGACCGTGGTCGTATTTTGTTGTGTTAATGTGCCTCTGTCATCAGTGTTATGGCATGATGTGTGACAGGTGTGTCTGAGTGGGATTGTAGGCAAATAGGTGTGTTCCTGTCCGCAAAGGTGATTGGTCCACCGGATAACGGTACCTGCAGGTGATTGGCTCTTTCCTGATACCACTTGACTATTTAAAGAGCCAAGACGGCGGCGATGGGGCAGAACTCCTTTCCCTCTCCTCCTTAACCACTCACACTTGTCTCAGCTGCAACTGCGTGCATTGTATTTGTAGGATCTCTGCCATGCTGATGGCTTTTGTTCGACAAGAGTTTGTAGGGGTGGTCTGCCGTTTCTGTTGATCTTGTTTTTTCCTGTTTATTATACTTAGGCAAGTAAGTTATTGTAATTTTGTTTCTTCGTTATATTTGTTATGCCTTCATAGTAATATTTGTTAGTTTGGACTTTGTTCACCCTGAAGTCAGTTGTCAGCTCCATCTATTTTAAAACACATTGCAAATAAACACCTGTTGTTAAATTTCAGTAATCTGTCTCTGTGGCTGCTTGGGACTTGAGAAGATTTTCCATGTTGTGTCCCCCCCCCCCCAAGACAGGGCATAACAAACAGTCTGTGGAATTAGAGAAGGAAGCTCTTGTTCTCTCCACTCACTCTCACTTCTTTACTCACCGCCCGCCCTTCCTCTTTCTCTGCTCTCTGTCATCTGCTTTCATTCACTCCCAATTCTCCCTCTTTTTTTTTTTACGTTTTCATTTTTTCATAATGCACAAAGCTCACGTTGTCTTTTCATTTTTGTAGGTACTTTGTTGTTGTACAGTATTTTAAAGATATATTGTGGAATGATTTTGTGAAATACATCATGGAGTTAAGAAATGGATCACAGTATCAGGTGAATCTTATCAGTTGGCAGCCAAACAGGGTAGTGAGGCCAGAGCACTGTGGATCAGCTTTTTTGAAAATCATGCCATAGGTTTTCCCTCTGTCAGAGATAACCAGTGAGTTGCATTCAGATACAAGGTGAAGTGAATTTTTGGCTCGTTTTCACTGCTGATCTAGAATTTTTTGTTTCATTCGTAATTTTTTTAGACTGAGGAAGGTGACAAAATACAGAAATTACAGTAAAGCATAGTTATTACACCAAATACAGAAGCACTTTGGTGTTGACAGGACTTTTTACACAGCACTACCCTCCCCAAAACATAATCATACATAGAGAGAAGATGGAAATCCACTGTATTTAAATATGTTTTACTGCTGGTGGTCTCTAAGACCCCAAACAGAAGTAATGTGTCTTTATTCTATATACTGTAGGGGACTTCTGAAACATATCAGTTCAACATCGGGCTTTTTTATAACCAGTTCTCATGAAATTAGGAAAAGTCATGAGGTATTAAAGTGATAAAAGAATGTTGAGTATGTTTTTTTGAGCTGTTATTGAGGGCCCGGGGTCTCCAGGAAAGGAGACCTGGATATTAGGGTTAATGTGACGGGTTTACTCTGAAATGCAGGGATCAGTACTCGCTCCATTCAAAGAGATCACCTAGAAATGTTTAGTCATTGAATATTTTCAAAGGCAACATCCAGAAAAAAATACTTTATGCTTTTTGACAGCAGCCATGTGGGAAATCGGACTGTGGAACTGTTGAAACTGCAAGACAGCCAACCATAGGCGTCATTTACACTGGGGACGCTGGGGACATGTCCCCACCTCTTTTTAAAAGTTAAAAATACTTGCACCAAGAAATGTTAACTAACAAATGAGAACGCTTTGAGAAAGGTTTATCTGCATAATAAGAAAACATACAATGCAATGTAAATATAGAAGAAACAAATGCACATTGTCCAGTGATGCATATGGATGACTGTTACTTGTGCGGTCGATGTTGTTGTGCATTTTACGCTGAGTATTTTTCTATTGTCGACTCTGTAGTAGCCTAGGCTGCCCTTCGGATGCGCCGCTACACCCCCCGCATTACATTGCCTAAAATCGCATATGTTGAAGACTGTTTAAAAAATGTTTTTTCATCTGAGCTCTTATGTCCTCTCCACTTTTCAACACAAAGTAACACTCTTGCAGCCAACCAATTCTAAAATTAGTCGGGGACGACCAATTCGGAGCTAAAATCGGGCCAAATCTGTACAGAATCTGTCTGAGGCGTAGTCTCCACAGGCAGCTGTTCAAATGTTGTGCATTTAACAGTATTTATAATGACTGATCAAGACCACCAGTTTGACTATAAGTATATAAAATCAACACACACAATACAGTGGTGTTTTCTTCCTGTACCTCAACTCTTCTGAGGACAGTGACGCTGTAACAGAGATCAGAGTCAGTGTGAACTGAAAGGATGGACGCTTCTTATGTAAATTTCCTTATGTACATATTTTTTTTTTTTACAATGAACATTACAACCTTCCAGAGTCTAGCTCAGTTTTAGACACTGGCCACGTGTGACACGCATCAAAACACCTATTTCCCAACATCAGAGACGTGTTGACTTTGACAAAAGCAGCAATTTTATCGCCTTCAGTGTTTTCTCACAGCCATGAGAAAACATGCAACCCTAGTGCACACTTAACCACACATACTGTACACATGCAAGTACACACACAAATGTGCTTTCCCAGACTTTCAAAGCATTACCTTTAACAGACATAGACAACACACACACACACACACACACACACTTACTTGAGGTTTTCAGACTAATTTCTGTCCTCCTACCTGTCATGTTCAGACTGTACACTGTGGATTGTTTGACAAATTTCCTTTTCTTCACCATATTCATTTTTCTCCCACTCATGCACAACTAATTGCTTGTTGTAAACTGTCACTCAAGATGATGAGAGGTGTGAGTGTGTGCAAGAACGTATGTATGTGTGTGTGCAGTATGGAAACAGGGTGGCCCATTGGTATCTGTTTGTGTAGTTGAAGCTACTGTTACTGTATTTATGTGAGTGTGACATTGTATAAGTGACAGAGACTGTGTGAGTGTGTGTCCTATTGCTCTCTGATGTGAAACCCCCTTCAACCCCTGTAGCCCTTGTGCCTCTGTGTAGGCGCTCTTTACATTTTGGAAAGTGTCTGTGTCCCCCTGCAGCTTCTGGGAACCAATCACAACAGAGCTCCTATTGAACCTCAGTGTGCTGATCTGTGAAGACACATCAGGCATGTTTCTGTTCTCACAGGCCCTGGTCATTGTCACTCTACCCAGTAATCTGAGCTCACATGAAACTTGGGGTTATTTGAACAAAACAAATTATGTTTTGCGATTGAGGGCCCCATTTTAATCAAGCAAGTGCAACCACAAGCACAAAGTGGTAAGTCTTGGGTGCACAGAGAATAAAACTCAGTGAAGCAAACAAAATGTCATCTCAAAAGTAAAACTTTTAACTTGCAAACATAATTTTTTAAATGGTGTAATTTAATATGTCCTTTTGCCTCTCTCACTGATCAGACTTTTGCCCTCACTGTCGGCTTTTTCAGGGGTGCGTCCCCATTGGCTAATGATTTTTTGAGTGACAGCTCAGTGGCCCGGACGTTGTACAGTGCAGCACTAAGTTAGCTTCTAACTTACTGTAACACAACAAAACGTCTAGTACAGCACAGACAACATATGATCAATACTTACACTTTATTAATCTTGCAGGAATCCAGTAAAGTTAGCTACGGGGTAGTGAATGCCCAGTGCCGCTGTTTAGGATGTCTGTGTCCGCTAAAATCGAAACTCTCGTTTGCTGCACTGAATAACGCCTGGGGCACTGTCCTCTCCAGACATATTATCAAAAAAGTAAAAGACCAGTAGTTTACACCATTACACAAATAATTTTTTGCAAGTCGTCACCTTTGAATCATAAGGTTCTATCTGACATTTTGTCAAAATTGAGTTATTCACATATTCTTATTCTGTGACAACTTATTAATATTATGTGACATGTTTTTTTTTTAAGTTGTATGCATTTTTGGACTTTTTATTTAGAAAACAAAAAGGTTCTATCTCCAAAGCCAAACTCAAACTTGGTTCTATAAGGTTCTACTTGACAGCCAATCAGCATTTCGAATGCACACAAGAGGACCAATCAGGTTCTGCTTCTTTGTCATGTCACTGCAATTGCCACGAGGGGCACACGTCCCCCCTAATCTACGAAAGAGGGAAATTTGATGCCCCAAAACTTCATTCATCGGTAATACATCTATGGTGTGTGTATATGTGAGCGCACACCTTCCGATAAAAAGAGACAACGGAGGCAAAAGAGGCAGACAGAAAGTGGACTGATAAGATGCAGGTTCGCGGTGAGCACCAAGACATTGAACAACACTCGCGTAACAATATTGTTGGCAGCATGTCACGAAGTAGTATTGAAAAAAACTCCTCAAATACCTTCACACACACACACACACACACACACACACGATAGACGGTGAATTAATAGTGTTATGAGTCGGTGTTTAATTCTGCGTGTATCTGATCCACCAACCAGCACTTATTTTAGTGAGAAATCTTAATTTTTGAAACGGTTCGCCTCTCATTCCCACCATCTTCTCCCACTAACACAGTGCAGTTAACCAACAGAGGCTGGTAGCAAGTTGAGGCACCAAAATCGAAAATGTAAAGTTTGTACGGATAAACAGTTTATCTTTATGGATTATATTGATGCCGAATTGACAAGAAGACTGTCGAAATGTCGACGCCCTTTATCTTGTGTTTCTAGATTATGTGTGTATATAGAATTGTTTCTTAAAGGGAGTTTGGCGTAATATTTTCCCTGGAAAGTGCAGGGAGCTTTAGTTTAATTCAAACTGCTAATATGTATATTTTTTAATGTTTTGTCACCACTACAGAAACACTAGATTTATGTGTCCTTTATGTGCGTCTTTTTAAATAACTTTTTAAACATGATGCACTTGATGGTGTTAGCCTATTAATGACTCCTGATGAAACGTGAAAGCTCAGCATTCTCGTTTTAGGTTTTTTTGTGTGTGTTTTTTGTTTTTGGAGGGTTGAACAATTAATAGATTAGACACATTTTATTTACCTGCCATAGTGATATGAAGAGAGCATATTGTGCGGTCAAAGTTGTGGGTTTGGTGGGAGGGGCTTAGTGGAGTGATACGAGGCAGCAGAGAGAGAGGCGGAAGGGTTTGCATAGGTTGCACAGATTTTGCCTACCTCAGCTTTACACTAATGGTTCCTTGAATAATGTGTTTAATAACCAACCATATTCCTACCTAAAATTGACCTCTGCACTGGACAAAATATTTAGCACTGACCTTTATACTTAACCTGCAATCATTTTTTGAATAAGAAAAAGATGATTCGTCCTAAAATAAGTGTCATAAACATGTCATAGAAAGTATTAAATTAAATTTTCTCATACATGTAGACACTCTATTACAACACTAATTTTATGTTTTAAAACAAAGCATGAATAATCTGTTTGTGTTCCTTGAAAATCATTGCTTTTTTTTTATGTTTTGCAAGAGAGAACCTTATAATTCCAAGCAGAAAGTGCATTCTTAGGATTAAAAGGTTCCATCTGCATTTGACCTGTTCCAAAAAAACCCATTTACAAATTTGATAGGATTTTGATATTGTACATTTGGGGTCATTTTCATGTATGAAAAAGACTTGTTCCACATATCATTTTTGCTATTAGGAATGCAAAAAATTCAAGCTCAATATCTCAAAACCGCTCAGAACGCAGATGGAACCTTATAATTCCAAGGTGGCGAAGTTTTACTTTTGAGATGACATTTTGTTTGCTTCAGTAAGATTTTGTCTGATTATATTGACACAAATCTGATTCCATACTATTTTGGTTTATGTATTTGCAGCAGCACAAAGGGCTGGGTGAAGTGGAATATAGAATGGAGGGTGTAGTGATGAATAAATACACTCTCAGCCAATCACATCACTGGGCTCATAGCTCTGAAAGCTCTGAGCCAGTCAGTTAAGCATGATAAAAGCAGCTCAAAAAATAGAAAGAAATTAAGGCTGCAAGCAGCGATGAACGGGCCCTCGCACCTTCCTGCACGTCGGGGGTGATGGCCAGACTCCAATGAACGCGGCTGTGAATTTTCACGACTGTCGGCAGACATGACGTTATGCACATTTTCTGTCAATTCCTGTTTCCCCTATGTGGCTCTAGAGAACACATTCTAAACACGCATTATGTTGCTGTATGTCAAATGTGGACCGCACAACATAAATTTCATGGAAATCGGATGATGTTTGTCACACAAAGCTTACTTCCTGGTGCCAGTAGGTGGCGCTATGACTAGAACTCAATATTGGCACGTAGATGTATTCAGGCCAGGACTATTATCAAACATGTTAAGTTTGGGGCAGACTGGACAATGTACATTTGAGTTACAACAACTTCCTGTTTCATGGCGGAACATGGAAATTCGACGCCACGCCACCGGCACGCCGTTCAACGAAATATCAAACTTTTAACAACTTTTCATCATGAAGGTCTTTAGATTGCACTGCCAACATTTGAAGATGATCTGATTTATTCTCTAGGAGTTAAAGTACAGAGCCTGCGGTTGAAAATGGCCTAAAATTGCACAGGAAATTCAACATGGCTGACTTCCTGTTGGGTTTAGGGTATGGCTCCAAGAGCCTTTTTTTTAAGTCTTGGGATGATACATCTGCGTCCCAAATTTCATACATCTACATCAAATTTAAAGGTGGGGGCTTAGATTTTGAAATTTTGTAGGGGGCGCTATCGAGCCATTTTGCCACAACCATGTCCAAAACCCATATCAGATGTAAATTCTCACCACTTCTGTCACATGTGCAAAGTTTCGTGAGTTTTCAAGCATCCCAAGCCCCCCATAAAGGGGTTCCTGTTTCATTGCGAAACATGCAAATTGTCCACCCCGCCATGGCAACTGCATTCCACGGACACATGCACATGCTCTCTATCTCTTCTCTTTCATATGCACACATGCAACACAGAAGTTAACTTTAGTTAATATCTATTTGGTAATATAAGTTGCCTAAAACAGGACTTGTTATCTTGTTTTATTTTATTCATATAAATCTGAAACTAACAGTATTTAAAATTGCCATGAAAGATTTTCACAATAAATGTTAAAAGAAAATAAATGGATAATAACCGATAGGTAATCTGCAATATAGTATAGTATAAAGTATATTCTGTTTAAATCAGCTATCTGCTGTTAACCATTTTCAAACCTCACCTCTGTTTTTCCTTCCGTTTGTTGATTTAGGCTACACAATTCAATGGTTTCCTGCATCTAATGAAATGGTGCTTCATGACAGAGCCACAGCACACATCGTTAAACCATCTAAAAAATATCCACTTGTATTATTTTTCATTCAGCTCCTGAACTCATAGCTAGATTCTTTACTATGCTTTCAGAGCTCACCTGTCTGTATGTCTCTGTGCTCTGCTGGCAGGATTTAACTGATAAAATGATGCCTGACATTCAACGGACAAATACGCTGGACAAGCTTTGGCTAATTTACCCTCTAATTAATGCCCATGTTGTACAATAATAACTGCTCCTAGTCCACTCATGGAAAAGGGTAGAGGGAGGACGTTAAATAAATATTTCTTCTACTAATGTCAAATTAGTAAAGCCTGAAATTTAAAAATATGTTTAGACAATTCTATGTCTCACGCTGTAAATAGTTACATCATGTTATAACTGATGCATTACAGCAGCGTTTGGATCATAATGCATTTCAAGAATAAAACATGATAAAACATTTTTGCAAAAAAAACAAAAAAAAAACAGTTATAACCGACCAGTCTGATTTGTATAGAGATTTGTGTTGTTATTTTGTAGGAGGCTGGTGTCATTTTCAGTTGATTAAATTGAGGTAAACATAGTGGATAGCTATGTATAATTGCACTGTGCTCCACTGCAGCACGTCACAAATCAGAGGCTGCAGATTTGTCAACGTATCTGTCCTGCTGCCTTCAGATGGCGGCAGGGATTTAATTAACTGAAGGAGAAGCTTTTCACACAGTACTACAGCAGCTGTGGACGACAGATACTGTAAAGGTGTGTTCAGAGAGAAAGTGAAGCAAATTCTGCCTCGCGTATTCACACAAATTTAACCGCTGAACCGCTTGTGTTTATTTGCACTAAACAGCCAATGTACCAACTTGTAGGCTAGCTGTGAGATAGCTAGCAATGGACGCAGCGACCATGTCTGTTAGGTCTGCCTGTGTTTTTTTTTCGCTCAAGTTGAAACATTTTTAACTCGCATAGACACTTCTTCATGTCAATTTGTATGCAATCGTGCTGCCTTTAAAATTAGTTGTGATCTGTCTGAACACACAGTAATAATTACCCATATTCATTTATAGATAAATTCAGGCAGCTTTTTTTTTTTTTAAGATATTTTGGCCTTTGTTATTTAGTGACAGCTGAAGAGAGACAGGAAAGGCGGGAGAAAGAGAGGGGAAGACATGCAGCAAAGGGCCCAGGTCAGAATTGAACCCAGACCACTACAGTAAGGTCTCAGCCTTAATGGTACACTACTGGGGCGACCCTAAATTCAGACTGCTTTACCGACATTCCTGATATAATCACATGAAACATACATTTTTGATGCCAATTTAAACGCATATACTGGTTGGAGAGTGTTTAATTAAAATTATTTATATACATGTTGAGCAATATTTCATTATTACTGCATTGCACCATTATTAGCTCTAAGTATTTAGTTTCTTCTTGTTGACAGAATAACCACATTTCCAGCTTAGATTCTCTGGTTGGCGTTGTGTTTTTTTTTTTTTTTTTCATATTTCTACATAATCTTACAAATACGAAAGAGCAACATCAAATTTTTTTGTAAACATAATTTTATGATAAATTATCCACAATTCTGTTTTTACAATCAAACTTCATTTATGGAGGGAAATCATGCGCATCCCTGGGAAAAAGTGATATACTCAAATTAATTTTAAAATAAGAGGACAACCTTCAACCATGAACTGAGTGAATAGGTGGATTACTTGATTTGGTACTTAATTCTTGTTATGGCGTTATGGTCACTCTTTTCCCTGCTCCTGTTAGATGCTTCTTTAGGTTCATGAAAGAAGATAACCAGCGATATGGTAATGCTGACAAGTTTCGAGTCTGGTTCTTTTACATATTGCAGAAATGTGAATGTTTAACCTGGTCTATTTGGAGGACATACACGGCACCTAATGGCCAGCAAATAACCACACATTCTGACTACTACATTCTACTTTTCATTTTCGGGGGAATATGACTAACTAATGAATATCTGAATTATTCTCAACATATTTACAGCACAATCCGGTGGTTATTCGAGGCATGTTGTGCACTGAACAAGAATAGAGTCACCATGAACAATGGGTCCGATTAGGAGGACTTTCCCTTGGGGAGTTAGTTCCGGCAGTGGCTGTTTGGAATGATTGCACAGGCATCCCCTCTGTTTGTTTTTAATTTCCATTTTCACATTATTTCCCTTGGTTATTTTTGAGGAAATAATGATTTACATTACTTAAAGGGAAAATCAGGAGTCTGAAGCCGTTTCTCGTGAAGCTGAGAGACAGATCCTGGAGCTGCTCCGTAGACAGGGAATAATGGATGGGCTCCTCGGACTCTGTGACAGCAGCCACGGTAATCTGTCTGGGATAAGGGGACTTGATGCTCTGATACCCAGCCTAGGCAGATAGTTGTCTGTGGTTGTAGATATTGATTTTACTGTCCTAAATCTTTGTAATACCACAAACTCTGTTTTAAGATGGATTTTCCTTTTTAGTGAACTTATAACTACACTGACTGATAGATTCACAAATGATTCAATGCACTTTTTTTAGACAATGACACAGATGCTCTTTGTCCCTATTTACTGTAGGACCACAAAATATGGGACAAGACCGAAGTGCTCCATTACTTTGCAGATATTTAAAGGATGTATCTTACACAGCCCAGCATTAGTTCTTAAAGGAATATTGATGGATTATGAAATTGTGGCTTTTGTTTTTGTACAGCTTGCCATTGGTTCTATCAGTTATGAAAACATTGACTCACCAAAGTAATTGCAGCAGTCTCCCTATTTACTGTGGGGCCAATTGTTTTTCCTATATATTATTTCGACATGGATGTGTTAAGCAGTAAATCACACCCTCTGTGTTAAATGAAATCATTCCCCATTGAATTCAGTCCCATCTGGTGTCGGGGTATTTAGCAAAAAAGCAAACTGCAAGAGTTCAAGAGTCAAGGGTTTTTGACCTCTAGTAGCAATATGATTGAGCGGGTCCCCATTTTGTTTATCTCATGCATGCACACGAGGATGCATTTTCACGTGCTGCCACTGGTCTCTTGCAAAAAATAAACTAAGAGCTATGTTTTGCCATGCGTACATGGAGAGTTTGTGGACTGTTTTGTCTTTACACAAGTTAGCCAGCTTAATACCTGCAAAACTAATGACATCCCCATCAGCCTCGGTTGTACTTTGTCTTCAGCAGTGTTTATTTTAGTCTGTAAATGTATTGTTTCTGTCAAATTAGATTTTTGTAGCCAAGTTTTAGTCACAAAAACTTAAGATATTAGTATAGTTTTCATCTGTGAAATTTTAGTCTCAATTTAGACATGCATTTTAAGTCTTTTAAGCACTTTTATGCTACAGCTGTCACCATTTTTGTTGTGTACGGTTACCATGGTCACATGTGTTGTGTTTAATTAAGGCAGCACCAAAAATATGTAACATAGGCCTAAATACAAATGAGTACAAAATGAAGTAGAGGGATGACACTCAACTTCGTCTATCAGAAATAATCACCATTTACACTAAATAACAGAATTTAACTAGCATTAATTTCACCTCGGGGCACCACCCCTGAAAAAGGGAAAAAGATAGCTAATTAATTAATTCAGTCTCAGTCTAAAGGTTGTTACGGAGTTCTTGACTTGTGTACAGTGACTGTAATACTTCATACACACAAACAATAATGAAGTTCTTTATAAATGAAAGGTTTATTAAACTACTAACTGCACATACAACTATAACTACTAAACATCCAATGAATGAATAAATGCAACCATGAATAAATGCAATGAATACAACAACAGACAATTAATGCATGAAATGAGGACCATTTTATACCGGATGACGCAGTCAATGATTATCTTGACAAGCTGTATTAACTTGTGTAAACACAGGGAACCAATAAGTGGATAAAACTTTAATATTGACTAGTGAAATCACCTTAATGCACCGTCCAGCAGCTGAGAGGTTATTAGGAAGTAAAGTGAAATACTTTAAGATTCTTTATTATGATTATATTGAAGGGAAATCCTACTCCTGACCTGATGCTAAATTACTTTTAGTAGTCTATAGCATCAACCCTAATATCACAGGAAAAGTAAAGTTTCACCTGGTGGTTCAGATGGCCAGGGGAGAAGTCGCTCTGGAGGGAGAAGGAAGATGTTTCTCGTGTGGGCCAGCTATCGGGCATTTTCAGATACACTCAGTCCCACGTGGCGATTTGGCTTGAATTGGCTGGTTTTCTCTCTCTCAGCAGGAAGCGGAATGATAACATCTTCACACAGCCCCCACTTGGCTGGGTGTGCAGGATTCAAAGTTTCTTCAGCTCTAACTTTGTTGTGTTACAACACAGATGTTGAGCAGACTTCCCTCAGATCTCTTCTCAAGTTCGTGCTTTCAAAGTTGGCTGGATGCCGGCCTTCAGCACGTTCTGTGCGGTTCGGGATACAGCTGAGTTCCGGGTGGGCAGCTATCTTCTGGGCCCGCCTGCATAAGCAAATGGTCAGGCACGAAAGGCAGAGCCAAGAGCAGATCTCCTGGCGAACGAGTTAAATGCATATGCATATCTATCTATCTATCTATCTATCTGATAGATATGGATGGATAGATAGATAGATAGTCATAAATTGGTCAGTTGTCAGTAAACTTTTCTTTTGTGTAATCCTTGAGTCCTGGCAGGGCCTGTTTGTGACCCAGAGGTCATAAGAACCACGAAATCAGGAAAGATTCATTACATTCTAAATGAAAGAGTTAAAATTTGAGTCAGTTCTTGATGTACAGATGTAATATTATTCATCATCATCCTCCTTATCATGCTACATTTTATTCATTGATGAGAAATGTAATACATTTACCATACATTTTGTTTTCAATGGCTACTTTTTAATTTAGATTTAGTCTTGTTTTCGGCATGAAAAGTAGGTAGTCAACAAATATTTGTCATCATAGTTTCAGCATGCTAACACTGTAAACATCAGCATGTTAGCATCGTTATTGTGAGCATCTTAGCATGCTGATGTTAGCATTTAGCTCAAAGCACCACTGTGCGGAGGTACAGCCTCACAGATGCTCTGGCTGTAGAGTCTTAGGGCTCATTGACTGCACCATTTTGGTGACTTTAAAAATAGAAAATACAGCATGCAAAAAAAAAAAAGAAAAATAGACCACATTTTTAAATCCTGCTTTCATTTTGTTTATGGCACGTGGGTAATAAAACAAGAGGCACTCTCTTGAACTGTGGGGTGAGAAGAAAAGAGAAAAAAACTGGAGGGTGGAAGATATTATTTTCCAAGACATGGCCAACATTAAACCAATTTAATAGAAGTGCTCATTAAATCATGATACAAAATACTGACTAGAAGTTAACCTCGGAGTCATGGAAAATAACTCCCTGTCAGTGCAGATGGCCTTCCTTCTCTCTCTCTCTCTATCTGTCTGTCTCTTTCATTATTTCTCAGCCCTCACCCATTCTGCTTTTATGAGACTGAGCGATCAATAAAAGGATTGTGCAGGGAGGCAGAGCGCCTCACATCCCCATTTGGGAAGATAATTTGCGTCAGAAAATGGCAGCCGCTGCACAATAGTATATTGATGTATTAAAGAAAAGAACTGGATGGCATGCATTAGTGGGAAGAAAGACAGAAACAGAGAGGGAGAGAAAAAGTGATTAAAAAGTGAGAATGAGAGAGATCTTGAAGGAGGCAGGAGGATGTAAAAATAAACATACAATGTGAGATATGAGTTCAAAAGAAATGCTTCTGAATACTGTTCAGTACATACAGCATACAATGGTAGCAGAAAGTGCTGTTCACACTGACCATGAAAGACAAAATTTGTCACAAATATCCCATCAGCCAGATCTTCCTCCAAATAGGTCAACTGTAGAACTGGGCGTGCACAAAGAATATCTGTAAATACTGAGACACAGTTGATTTTTCTTTTACAAAACAAATAGACCTTGTTATATTATTATAAACTAAATTATATATAATTATTTGGCTCAGTCATGCAAACACAAGGGTACAGTAGTTTGATATGAATACATTATTTGGATATGAACAGTTAATGCACTCTTAACAGATGTGAATGACAGTAATATTTTTTATTATTTTTTTCCCACTGACCTGTAACCTGATTTATATAATTTGCTTCTCATAAATTAGTCAAATTTGAACACACAGACATCACACACATGCTGTTGGAATCAGTGCAACTCACTCTTCTCAGTCTTTCCAGTGATAGTGGTATCCATTGTGCATTCAGATTAAAGTTCATAAATCTGACTTGAAGTCACAAAAAAGCAAAAACCTCCTTATAACTTCAGGTCATGTCTCATAATTATCAGATTCAAACTTTTTCTTCTATATCAACAGTAATCAGGGTGATTGTTGTCTGTACAGTACATCAATGGGAAAAACTGGAAGACATTTCTCATCTCTCTCATTGCATGTTTCCAGTTTAGCAAACTCGCTGCACACCTGCAAAACACAGTGACTCATGCAGATTGTGCAGGCAGAAGCACCCTCCACGTTTTAAGTAAAGTATTTTCACTTGTGTTTACACACAGCTGGCACATGGTGGAGACCTTTTTTCATTAATTATTTAAATCTTTCAACAGACACTGGGATGTTACTGTTAACTGACCTTGTGAGCTTTTTTTCAAAGTTTATACAATGAAATAATTTGTAGAATAGCTGCACATCTCCAAATCCCATGTTTTATTATTTTGTTAACAAATTTAAGGACTTTCTTTTTTTTTTGATAAATAAGGACATAAGACATAAATGAGGTTTTTCAGATATGTGGAGGAGGAGCAGAACCATGGAGTTCAGAATGTAATATTTCGCCTACTGTATAGTTGGCAGAATTATGCCATGCCAGCAGCTGCAGCACCAATATAGCACCAATATATATATATATATATATATATATATATATATATATATATATATATATATCAGCTACATCAGCTGACTGTTCACTGTCAGTCTCATTTTCCTTTTTTCGCATTTTCTCATTTTCCTCACATTTTTTAAATTATAGATAAAAAGAATAATTAACTTAAAAAACCAAAAACCTCTTGAAGCCATTTTTGTAGAGCCTACTGGATTGTATGTGATATGAAATAATAGAACTTTTTAACTATTAACCCACTGATGGGTTAAGATAAAAAATGCGTTTGTTAGAAAGGCTCACATCAGGTCTGGCTTGATGCAGAGACCAGGCATGCACAGGCACGTAGGCTACCAATCACAGGAGCGCTCCTGGCTAGTTAACAACCCAGTGGCATAGTGAGGAGAGAGGAAAGTTTCTGCTGCCGTGGAAAGATGATTCTAATGTTATATGTTCTGTATTTATGATCACTGATGTTTCTCTTGAAAGTTTTGTGTCATCTTGTTGTTTTGTATATATTAATTTATGGTGATTTATCGGTCACATGTCTGATCAACGGATTCTATATAAGAAAACTAGAACCAGCCTCAGACAGACTGATAGCCAAAAACGCTTGGTGAATAAAGTGTGGTGTACTGAAAAAGAGTTATGTAATATGTTGCAATTTTGATAGAGTATACAGAATTATAACAAGCTGGAGTAAGGTACTTTCTTAAAAGTGCATGCAAAATGGCCAAAAGATCTTTTCAGATATTTGTCAGTAGTGTTATCCTTTTAGTCATAGACACTAAAAAACAACTTAATTTTCATCTTGACCTCCTCCCATTATATGCAGAGCCTCCAGTTTTTAAAGAAGAAGAATGATGCAAATTGACTCAGTGAGCTATTTAATGCTTTGTCAGATTCTTGTTTAACTTATTCTTTGATCACACAGTTATCCATTTAAATCATAATGTAGCTCATTTTAGACTGCATTGCTTAGGCAACGTTCTTGTATGGCTATTTTGTGTTAAAACAAAATGAGATTTATATTTCTCAAAGGAAGGTATATGAAAAAGTACTGCTTTTGGTATCGCTACCAAGATTCAGGTATCGTATTGGCACTGGTATTGAAATGTAAAAATAGTACCGGGTTCTTGTATTCCCTAAAAATTATATCTCAGACAGATAAAGACAAAGGAAAAGACAGTTTAAAAACATGACCTCAGCAGCCATCACTCAAACCATTTGTCAGCTTGCTTCTCTGGTTAAAACACTGCCATCCCAGACTATCAGTCACTCAGCAGCTCTGTGAAAAGCTGTGGTTGGTGGTGTGTGTGTGTGGTGGGTGGTGGTTCATAGAGTACTATGACTGAGCAGTTGCTTCCATTGGTCATCTGACCTCACGATAATTCCAGGAAACTTCATTTGTTGTGCTGCTCTCTTGCCGTGTCAGTGATTTACTTAATGCATTCAGCTATTCATACCCCTATTCACCCATTCACTGCTTTACTTGGTATTATCTTCCTGACTCACTGTCACTGAGAAGGTACCTTTATTTTACCTTTAATTGCTCTTTAAACACACGTCATCGACCAGGAATCAGTGGACAGATGGAGAAACATCAATTAGACATTTGAGACCATCTTTCAATAGAGACAGATTGCCATCTTCCCCCATATACAACCACAAACTGTTTAAAGTAGACAAAAGGTTTTTAGCCACGCTACCAGCATGGCTATAGGGATGGCAATGTCAGTCGGTCGGTCCACCACATTTGTTCAGATGGAAATATCTCAACAACTACTGGACGGACTGAAATGAAATTTGGTACAGATATCCATGGTGCCCAGAGGATGAACCTCACAGTCTTTGGTGATGCCGTGATATTACCTCTAGCACAGCCAGCAGGTTGATATTTGTGGTTTTGAGTTTGGGGTGGGTATTGTCTTTTAGTATCCTTTGGGCTCTGTGAAGACACCTCACCTCACTGATATCACTGATGCTCGGTAGATGGGTACAAGTTTTCTTAAGAAAAACAGTCATTTCTGAGCTTTCTTTACCAGGTTGGAGATGTGTGATGACCATGACAGGTCCTCTGTGATGCTGATGTACATTCCACCACATGCCAACACCAACCCAAGACCTGGTCGAGCTGTATGGAGTTATCGACAGGAAAGAAGCCTCATGGCCGGAGGCTGCTTTTATTGTGGCTGGGAATTATTGTGGAACGCCAACCTGAGGAATGTCCTGCCAAGATATCACCAACACATCAGCTGATCTATGTGCAGTGGTAACTCACTCAACCATGTTTACACTCCTTTCCGGGACGGATATAAGGCCCTCCCTCAACCCCCTTTCGGCAAATCAGATCACATCTCAATTCTTCTTCTTTCTCCCTATAGGCAGAAACTCAAGTCACCGATAACACGGACCATTCAGTGCTGTTCTGACCAATCAGACTGAGCCCTACGTTGCTGCTTTAGCACTACAGAGTGGTGTGTGTGCGCAATCCATTCTTTGTGAATTCACCTGTGAGTTGTTTTTTTTCCACCTGGACCTGTACAATCTGCCATTTCTCCTCTACTCTTCAAGCTGTAACTTGAGTCATTCAGCACTGACCAGTGTGTCACTCAGCGCTGACCATCAACCTTAATTGCACCTTTGCTTTGTTTGTCTCACTAAACCCTCCATCCTTTATATTCTTCCATCTCTTTGTCTTTTACCAACAGTATAAAAAGAAAAGGATGACATGTAGATAAAGAGACAAAAGGCAATGCTTTGATCTGAGAGTAGGTAACTAGTGACATGCGGATTGTTCTGCTTTCCTTGAAGAGAGGGTTGAACTTGAAAAGTTACATGCAAAACGAGTGAAGTGTATTGCTGCATTAATATTGAAGCGTATCTGTTCCACTGGATGTGCACGAGATAAGCCACAGAAAAATGTGTCTGAAATGCATCTGATGTAGACTGGATTGAGGTTTCACCAGTGTAGACAAGCAATCAGGATTTATTTTCGGTGTCAGTGTCTTCTGAAGGTGGGGACACACATTAGGACTGTATTTCCAATAATGTATATGATTTAGTGACTGATGGGACTCATGGGACCAAGTTGGACCGGGTCTGTTCCAGTCTGGGTCATTTGGTGTCAGTCATCAAATACAATCATATACTGTGTGATATGTAAAGATTCTAACCTTAAATCTGAAGATCCAGTCACTGCCAGTTTTTAAAAAAAAAAACATGTTTGATATTTGCGACTGACATCAGTGACGTCACCTGTAAGTTGCCCAAGGGAGAAATACCGGTAAATAAACAGCTTTACCTGAAGTTAGCTTCGTTTTACAAAGTTCATTCACCTCCAGTTCCCTCTGTAGGCTATACAGTCCTACAGGCCTCTCCATCCAGGATCTCACCCAAACTCAATGCTTTTTTCTTCCTTTTTGGCCTTTTCAGCACAAATGTCACTGCATATAAACAGTGCAAGCTGCTGGTTGCCGCCCATGTTTGTTTTGGTACAAGAACACGCAACAATTAGCGTTCTCGCAGGATTTGCAATGTCATCTAGAAGTCCAGTCATTACTGACCAGTGGTTCAGTGTGTTGTCTAGTGTGTTTACTAAGCCATAAGGTTTGTGCTCCTTCTTGACCAAGATAAATAAATCTGTGCAAATTGGTTGAAACAATCTTCATGTGTGATTTGTCAAGTCGTTGTAGGTTTCAGCCAGGCTTCAGGTTTGTCCCAAGCTAAGTTCACCTCTGATTAATTCTACATAGAATCAATACATGTAGGAAGCTTAGCTTCATTTTCATTTCAAGTTATTTCTGTGAATTGATGTGTTTTTAATGATTTGGACGCTATGAGCAGAACCACTAACTAAATGTTTTTGTTGCCTAACATACAGGAAACTACTCAAAATTGTGAAGTTATAGTTTAATAGGTGTTAATTATGTATGTTGTCTTGCTATCAGTTTTAAGAAATGTCATCAATTGCTGTTAACTGCTCCTGTTATACAAGAGTATTCCATCAATTTAGCATTGCAGTCCTATAACATTTTCATACTCACGATGGACAGTTTTCTTTAAAGTATTAAAATCGATGCAGCAGAACCAGAGATATCATCCGTTTTATTCCACACATTCTTCTATCTTGTCAAAACCTGGTGCCTACAACATCCACAATGCAACCTTACCTCTGACAGCTGGGTCTGAGATTAGGGTGTGTTACGCTAGTAGCGGCTAATGTAGCCTCGAGCCACTAGCTGTAAGGAGAGATGATGAGCGACCCCCAATTATATTTTCATCTTCAAACTTGTTCAGTCCCAAACTATGTTGACTCAAGTGACATCACTTGAGGCAATCTATCTTCACACATCTCCCTCTGGAGAAACGAAAGGATTTATATGACTTTTTTTTTACATATGCAGTAATACTCTCCAACAACTATAAACAGACTTTTATAAGTAAAAAAGGGTGTCTCCTTTGACATGTGGTTGACAGTCATTAGGCTAATTAGTGTTGACTAGGGGTATCCCAAACTAAGAATTTACATAGTCGAATCTGATTGGTCAAGTCTTGCCTATCGTCGACTGATCGTCTAATCAGGTTTTTTTTTGTTGTTTTTTTGCTCCCACTTTTAATAATCTAATTTTAATAGTCTCGGAACATATGAGACATACTGGTTTTGAACTGCCTGTGGGAAGAATGAACATGTAAGAGTCTGTTCATTCTTGATTAAAAGCTCTGTGTTTGCTGTCTACTTTTCGTCTCGTCTCTCCCCTGTGTGTTTATCTCATTCACCGACTTGAGACGCAATGCTTTTGGAATGCACATTTTTGTGGTTGTTGAGTCGATTTTTATATTGATACTCAGGTGTATTGACACTCAGGTTAATGACACTCATATTAATGAAATTAAGTGAACTGATACTCAAGTGTATTGATATTCTGGTGTATTGATACTGAGGTTACTGCTATTCAAGTGAATTGATATTGTTGTGGAAAAATGCTCTTTTAGTTGAACAAAACACAAGAAACACTTACAGATCGTTGACAAAAATATATTGTACAATAGGAAATAGACAACAGAAGTCATCAGCCATCTCTCTCTCCATCTCTCGCTCAAAGAGAAGATACAATAATACAGCTTTTATAGTATTCTGAAGACAAAGAAACTCTTTTCCATTGGTCAGTGTTGCATGGTTCGATAGGTTTAAATCTATAGGAACTTTATATAGGAAGACCCTTAACGCACATCTGCATAAAGTAAAACATCTCTTTACCATAGAGCTGACCTTTTGACCTCACGTTGAGTCACGTTGCTTAACACACACAAAACCTGAAGACATGAAACTAGATAAGAGTTCAAGAGTAGAGATATGAATAGAACTGGAACTATTAACTAATTAAAGTAAATACACAATCATATAATTACTAAATATTAATAAGTATACAAACAAATGATTATGAATAGATGATTAACATGTGAATAAATGATAAGGTATGAGCTCACAACAAAGTTTACTTTCACAATATACCAAGGTGTATTGATACAGTTAGTATCAATACACCATATTATCAATACACTGAGGTTATTGCTATTCAAGTGTATTGATACTCAGGTTATTGACACTCAGATGTATTTACACTTAGGTTATTGTTAGTCAGGTTATTGACACTCAAGTTTTGTTATATTGATACTAAGGTGTACTGATACTCTGGTTATTGACACTCAGGTTATTGATACTCAGGTGAATTGATACTCAGGTGAATTGATACTCTGGTTATTGACACTCAGGTTATTGATACTCAGGTGAATTGATACTCAGGTGAATTGATACTCTGGTGTATTGTCACTCTGGTAAATGATACTCAGGTGAATTGATACTCTGGTGTATTGTCACTCTGGTAAATGATACTCAGGTGAATTGATACTCTGGTGTATTGTCACTCAGGTAAATGATACTCAAGTGTATTGATAATCTGGTGTATTGATACTGAGGTTACTGCTATTCAAGTGAATTGAGACTCGGGTTATTGATACTCAGGTGTATTGATGATCAGGTTAGTGTTACTCAGGTGTATTGATGATCCTGAGATGTATTAATACATAAGTGCATTGATACTAAGGCGCATTGATATTCAGGTGCATTGATATGGCTGGTTGGTGATACTAAGGTGAATTGATCCTCGTTAAGTGATACTCAGGAGAATTGATTGACATATTCTGGCAAACAGATTACAACCCATTTCAGCAGGTTCCCCAATCCCCTTGCTTCTGTGTGATGAGCTGTACACTGATGCCACGTCATGAATTGGATCAGATGTTTTGTGACTGTGATGTCTAATGTCTAAGATACAGAGCATACATATTTAACAAACAGAGGGGACAATATGAAGCAATACAGCTGCCACATACACTACACATAACTCTCAAGACTCTTCAGTTTCCCAAGCTAAAAAGAACATGACGATGTACACCGCAAGGAGACAGTGCATTTGAATCTTCTGACACCTGGCTCCAGTTAGGGCAGGTCACAATGGCCAGTGGTGAGTCCATACTGTACTCGGGAGAGAAGAAGACTCTGCACCACATACAGAGGGAGTAGGGTTCATGCTATCCAAAGAAGTTCAGAGGGCTCTCTTCAGATGGGAACCCATTGATTCAAGGATCATTACAGCAAAATATCATACCACGCATAAAAAAATAAACCTTCAAATAGTACAATGCTATGCCCCCATCAAAGATGCAAATGATGAAACCAAGGACCACTCCTACAACCAACAACATCACATACTCCAGACCAAGAAAGGAATTATTTTAATGAGGGACGTGAACGCGAAGATAGGGGGAAACAACAATGGTTATGAGATGATAATGGGAAAGCAAGGGCTAGGTACCATGAATGAAGAAAGAGAAAGGAGAAAGATTTGCAACAGTCTGTGCAGAGAACAACTTGGTTATTGGAGGAGAAACAAGCACAAGTGCACATTAAGGATACAAAAGGTACAGTCCTCACAACCAAGGAAGATCAATTTCAGAGATGGACTGAACACTTTAGAGAGCTGCTCAACAGACAACCCCCTCAACTGACAGCAGAGATTCCACCAGCTCCAAACCTGACGCATTCTATTAGAGAGGTTTCAGAAAGCGGTTGATGAAAGACTGAGGGAAAACCAGGCTGGCTTCAGGAATGGTAGATCTTGTGGAGACCAAATTGCCACCCTCGGGATAATCATTGAGCAATCCATAGAATGGAACTTTCCCGTCTGTCAATTTCATTTTTTTTGTTTTTTTTTGTTTTGTCGATCGTGAGACACTGATTGCGCACTATGGCATCCCGCTGAAGTTCATCATCATCATCAAGAGCACCTACCAAGGGATGCAATGTCGAGTCCTTCATGAAGTATGCCGGTCAGAGGCCTTCAAGGTCCTGACTGGTGTGCAACAGGGATGTTTGCTCTCGCCCTTCCTCTTCCTTCTCTGCATAGACTGGATCATGACTGATCATAACCAACAACAACAGAACCGGCATACAGTGGAGCATGGCCGAGCAGCTAGAGGATCTAGGCTTTGCTGATGATGTAGCACTACTTGCACACACTCACCAACACATGCAGGACAAATCACACAATCTGGAAAGAACTGCTGCTACACTTGGGCTCAAGATTAACACATCAAAAACAAAAGTCATGAGAATCAATAATATGAACAATGCACCAATAATCAAAGATCATAACCAATAGAGGAGGTGGACAGCTTCACATACCTTGGGAGCATAATTACTGTGGACGGAGAAATGGAGGAAGAAAAAAGCCAGAATAGGAAAGGTAAGAACAGCATTTAACATCTGAAATAACATCTGGAAGAAAAAAACCTAGCACTTAAAACCAAACAGATTTTTTTTCAATCAATACATGGAAAACTATCACCAACATACTTAACAAACTACAGACATTCATCAACCGCTGCCTCCGACGCCTCCTGGGAGTCTGCTGGCCAGACACCATCACCAACACCAACCTGTGGGAGCGCACCAAGAACTTCAAATCAGGAGAAGGAAGTGGAGCTGGATAGGCCACACACTCAGAAGAAAAAAAACAACCAATCACCAAACAGGCATTAACATGGAACCTTCAAGGCAAGAGAAACAGAGCAAGACATAAAACCACCTGGAGAAGAAGCACAGAACAAGAGATTAAGGCTGAGGGGCTGTCATGGCAGCAACTGGAGCGAAAGGCACAAGACCAGAGAGGATGGAGAGCTTTCGTCGATGGCCTATGTTCCTTAGGGAATACAAAGGCCTAAACATCAAAGTGTCTGAATCCTAAGTTGCTCCTGATGGAGGCCAGCACCTTGCAATGGAGGCTCCGTTGCCATTGGTGTGTGAATGTGTGTGTGAATGGGTGAATGAGACCAATCTGTAAAGCGCTTTGGGAACCGTTAAGGTTGAAAAAGTGCTATATAAGTCAAGTCCATTTAAACACAACTATTTTACAAAAATATAAAATATTCATACGTCCACATATTTATTGCTAATAAACATATTGTAGGCACACAATGATGCCTTTGGATTTGAGCTCAGCTCCTGTGCAGTGTGAGGCAAAGAGCAATGACAAGGATATTGCACATTTCTGTAACAGTGCCCACAATGCATTGGGGAAATAAAAAAGGAATCGGACAGCTTTGTTCATTGAGAGGGTGGGTAAAGAGCTTCGTGTTCACATCCAAACCACATCCATAATTCTCTGTTTCAAGATTAGTTGACAAGCCAAGATAAAGGAGCTGTGCCAAAATAGTGGATTCTGAGCTTGTCCTTGTCTACAAAAACAACAGCATTGGTCATTTATTCAGACATCTTAGTAGGTCAAGAGTGATGTTCTTTTAATGCAGCTGTAAAGGTGTAGAGTAGTGAGGCCCAAACCCTGTAGTAGATGCATTCTTGTGAAGCTGTTTAATGGTTTAAGCACATTTGATTGTTTGTGTTTCCATCGACATGTCCTAATTTTTATTAATCCACCGTTTTTTGTCCAGTATCGCTGTAACTTACAAGGTACCATAATCTACCCTATCATTCAGGATCAAGTCACAAAATTAATAGGAGGAAAATGTTCATTATGTCAAGAAGGAAACCTCCCTGTTAGCGCATAGTGCAGAATTAGCTATTAGCTATAGCAATCTGATCAGAGCTCTGGATTTGACATGGTGCAAAGTACTGGAAGGTGGTGGATAGTTTAATAATAATAAATGTTACATAACACTTTTCTTAACAAGGTTACAAATAAGTGCTGTACAGAAAAGACAGCAGATAAAAACCAAAAACAACAATAAAAACAAAAATGAAAAGAGGGATCATAAAACCACCAGGGGATAAAATAAAGTTTAAAAAATATAAAATGGCAAGAGTAGGACACCCAGCAACATATTAAATATTCATAAACACTTTTCTATAAAAGAAAGTTTTAAGAAGGGATTTAAAAGACACTAATGATACAGCCTGTCTGATCTAAACAGTTCTACAGTCTGGGGGCTCTAACGGCAAAGGCAAAGGTCACCTTTGGTCACAAGCCAGGATCTAGGAACAACCAACAGAGCTGCATCCACTAATTTGAGCGAACCCCCGGGCACATAGGGTGTCAATAAATCCTTGCAGCTAAACCACCGCCTCTCCTAAAGGGTTGAGGAAGATGGAGATGTTTAAAATCAGGGGGTGTAGCCTCCACTAAAGCAGCAGAGTCAGCTGGAGTCAACAATGTCTCAGTACCATAAAAGAAAAATAAATAAAAAAGTCCAAATTATTAGTGACAATCAGTCCATTAATTAAGAATGATTTGTTACAGTTAAGTGACCTTGCGTTCAATTGGAGAATTTATAGAGTTGCTAGAGGGTCCTGGCTCTACATGACCAGCAGAAGAGAGGCATGGGGAATCAGACTACTGCTAGGACCCCAGGGACGAAGTTAACACAGAACTTGGTGAGGAAGAAACGCTCGGTCTGACAGCTCACACTATTACTGTGTGTTGATGGTTGTTAAATGAATTGTGCAAACATTTGTCAGGGTCTGTTATCAATTCTTTGGTCATCAGTTTGATGTGTATTTAGAGTTTCAGTGTGGGACGTGGTGGCAGCTGACAGAGGTGCAGCCTCATGGCTTTGGATGGAAAATGCATCACATTATTGTACTCAAGGGACACTTGTCTAAGAGTCAAATTTGTCTGTGAAACAAAATGAAACAGGTGTGCAGAGTCTTTTTTGATAATCCTGTGTGGCTGATCAATAATACTTATTAAATCCTGTATTGACACAGTTTGTTATGAGTGAAGTTTTGCCTGTATACACTGCAGTCGTCTACAGTATATGAGTTTTGCATTAATGTAACCATTCTGACATATATCTAGTGTCTGGTATATTTTGAGGGAACAGAAGGGTTTTCATACATGTTAACATTACTAATATAATATCCAGAATGAGGGAGGTTCTGTGCTCTTGACCTGATGTTTTGGGACACTCATAGTTAATTTCTCACTGGCTGTAGAGCTAACTTTGTGTATAGTCTCTGTTAGTATTATCAATGTTATAGATGCTGTTTCTCACTGGAATTGAAATTCCATGTTAGGTAGTCAGAGAGACAGGCGTGTGGTAAAAAGTTTTGAAAATGCAAACACATACAACTTTAGCAGTGAAAATGTCCATAATGTCTAATAATTACATTGTGGCAACATGTTCTCTACCCCCCTGCCGCACATGCATCCTGGATTGTTTGTAAATGGAAAATCTGTCTGTACATTCAGTGGCTAACCCAACCAAAATGGTTTAGCTGACAAACCCACTGCCCACTGCCCACTGCCAAAGCTTTCTGCTTGGAACTTCCACCTAAGAATATATGTTCTGTACACCCAACTAGAATAGAATCAGGTAATCCGACAGTTCAAAGGGCAGACCAAACCATAGAAAGTCATGCACCAAACTGAACATCATGTACCAAATGGTTTTGGGTCCGTGCACCCCTAGTTACAATGTATACTCATTAAAGCATAGACCTTTAATTTGGTCAATAGAAATAACCGTATACCTTTTTTTTCTTTAGGACATCCTTTATGGAGTTCTTTCCTGGTACTTGACACTCCCATTATGCATCTACAGACATGACATTTGGCTCTAAATACAATAAAATGGGAATGTTTTTGGTCTAGGATTTGAAGGTTACAGCATAAACACTGTGCTTTGACAACAGAAACTTGTCTGTGATCTCTGTTTTGTCTAACAAATCCAGCTCATGTTGTAGCTTAGCCCTGTTTAACCCAGTTTATACTGACTTGTTTCATAAAGAGGCTATGATTTACTTTTCCTTTAGGTCCATTTTTCAAAATTAGTAGGCCAACGGTGTTCTTTCTGCCTTGCTGGGTGTGACTGGTAACCCCTAAAGTATCACAGAGAATGAGAAACTACTTCTGAATATTCTATAAAACACAATTTGTTGCACATGCACAGACACATGCTTGCACACAGACACATAGACACACACTTTGACAGGCACCTGAGGGGCGGGACTTATCGACTGAGCCATGGACTCATCAGAAGATTGTTCAGTCGAGCCACTCGCATTAATGGTGAAGTAAATTGAAAAATGCAATCAATGATTGGAGTGAATGCTTGGCGGTAATGATATCAGCGTGAGATAACCCAATAATTGCCAAGCTGATGTATTCTCTATTGGTATTTGGCCTCTCTGCCTGTCACTATAAAGTATGTTCCCCTTTTCTTTCCCCTGGCCAAGAGTGGAAGGCAGAGAGATTGAGAGAAAAGGAAGATGCTATGTGAGTGGAGCTAATGAGTGTAATGCTTTCTCAGTATAATGCACAGAAACTTTATCTTAACTTAACATTATTCATTTAACATCAGGTAGCCATGACTGTTAGAAATTACGACAGAATGTGAACTCTTTCAGGAATATTATTTAGCATGGGTGGGATGCTTGAATGTAAACTTCAACCATTTTCCAAAGTGCTGGAGCTGGTTGTTGTAAGATTTAACAAGTTCTTTGCCAGCAAAATCAGCCCTGTGCTGCCTCCTTAAATCTGTTGGACTTAAGTTAAGGAAGCCATGACATCAGGGTAATGTTTGGGTAATATTAGTTTACCCAAATCCTGCTCAAAACAAAAGACAGGAGCTACCACTACATAAACACCTAAAGGCCAGTTCAGACCAAAGATTCGCAACAGGACGAATTGAAACTTGCAACTACTTGCAACGCGCCAGTCTGCAACATTCTGAAACCTGCCAGTTTACACCAAAGCAACTAGATGAGACGGTGTATCGTTTCCATAGCAACGACTCTTTGTACGTCCGTTCTATCTGACAGCTTTTCAGGCGTTTTTTGCAGCTAGATATAATTTGTAGCATCTTAAAATATGAATGACGATAGTGATAGTGAGTTACTTGCTACAGTTGCATTTTTAGTATTGATGAAACGGCAAAAACATAAAAAAATGAGAGGGTCGAGAATTTGGAGCGCCCAGGGGGCTTATGCAAATTTATGCCGTGAACTTGAGACAGGAGATCTCCCCTCTTTTGTCAATTTCTCCCGTCTATTCCCGGAACAGTTCCATCATTTAGAGGAGTTGGTGTCACCTCTAATCAGCAGAGAAAACACCAACTATCGAGACAGCATTTCACCAGGGGAACGGCTGATGATAACGCTGCTTGGCGACAGGTGAGCTACAGCCCATAGATAAAAGAAGTTACATGACTGTTTTACACAAGAAAAGAGGGCAGATTCAACAATTAAACAAAATTAAAAGTATCCTCCTGACTCTGCCATAACAACTGTAGGCTACTCTATTTTTCTTGCTCTTGTTTTTCCATTAGTCATTTAGTACATTATTTCATTACTGTATTAATAATCAGTGTAATAAAGAAAGTAGGCTATACTTAATTGATGAGAAAGCTATAACAACCTGAGTGTATGTAATTGCTGATCGGCTGTTGAAACAAGTGATGTGCCTTACATTCTAAAACCAACCACTCAGCCGGCTTGAGTCGAGCTGAGACGGGCCAGTTCACACCGCTGCAACTTTTCCCTGCGACGTTCTAAAACGGTTTCGTCTCGTCGTGAATCTTTGGTCTGAACTCTTTCCTCCTGCTCTCTCTCCCGCTCCCCCCTTCAACCCAACCGGTCGAGGCAGATGACTGCCCACCCAGAGCCTGGTTCTGCTCGAGGTTACTACCTGTTAAAAGGGAGTTTTTCCTTGCCACTGTCGCCTAGTGCTTGCTCATGGTGGGAACTGTTGGGTCTCTGTAAATATAAAGAGTCGGTCTAGACCTGCTCTATATGAAAAAGTGCCCTGAGATGACTTTGTTATGATATGGCGCTATATAAATAAAACTGAATTGAATTGAATTGAACTGGTCTTAATACTGAAGTGCTGCTGGACAGTGCAATAAATAGGGGAAACTTTTACATGCTGGCCAAAGACTGTCAAACCAAACAATCTGACCACTGATCTTAGTGATCACTATGTTTTAGGCAATGTGACAGTCAATGGTAACCATCACAAGTGTTTGCAAACTAGTGAGCATTCAGCATTGTCTAACTTTTAATGTAATGTTATTTTGCTGTGTGTTTTTTTGCTAGGCAGCCCCAACATCTGGTTCCATAATCCCTTGATGCTTGGTTGAAACACAGGGTTGTTTGAGGAAAAGACAACTAGTTGTTGATGGTTCCCATTCTCCCAAGTCCTGTAGTGGGTAGAGTCTGATTACAACAATACTGTAATTAAATTTTTGATGATTTATTCAAAATTTGTTCCAAATCTGTCTTCGATGCTGTAAAAGCTAAGGTTAGGTTGCTTCAATATTCACTGTAAAGGGTTGTCATATTGTGGCTAAGGAGCTAGTGTGGGAGGTGGAGTGCTACAAATGAGACATAGCTGGGGGTCACCTCTATGCACAGCACCAAGTCTGGAATGAAACTCCTGAGTAGGGGCTGGACTTGTCCAGGGTGAGAGGCAACACTCCCCGGTTGAGTTGTTGTTTGTACTAAGCCTCATACAGCAGTTTGGAGTATCTGACCCTTTTGGAGTATAATCCAGGGAGGACACTGCATTGTTCTTCTGGAGGAGTTCAACACCGACATGGGCAATGATTGAAAAACCTGGAGCGGGTTATAAGGAGGTATTGTAGTATTGGACTTATGTGCCAGTCATGGACTGTCTCTAACAAGCCCCATAGTTGAGCATGAATTAGTTCTTGATACCAAAACACCTGAAAGATTGATTATCAACTTTGCATGTGTGTATGTATGTGTTTTTGTTATTGTTTTAATATTTGCCTTGCTAGCTGCCAGACCCAAGGATGTTGGTTGTTGGGTCATTCTTGGTACAATGCAAGATAACTTAACAGCTACGGACCAAGGACCATATTCACAAATAATCCTCCTAAATGGCAAAAAAGTTCCTAACTAGGAGTTTCCTCTAAGAGCTTTTAACAAAACTGCTGAGAGACACTTTGACTAAACAACTGAGAGAACTCCTAAGCTAAGAGAAGGGGCGGGTTGACCACATTGCTATGGGCATCATGTTTTCATGAACTGCCAATGTCTACAGTGATAGGTGTTTGACAGGTGAGCAGTCTGTGTTAGAGAATGCACATTTTTAATGTGCACTTATGAACTGTCAGACAAAGTGGAGTCTGAAGAACATTTTTGGTTCGATAAATAACTGAACTCCGCTACTTGGACACTCGAAAATGCAGTTTTCATCGCCGTTTCTCAGCCGTCTGACAAACTGCCATCTCCAGTGTTGTTGGATTGTTTCGATTTGTTGGTGAGATGACTGAATCCTTATTAACTGGCTGCCATAAAAATTTAGTTGTGTTACAAAACAATGATGTGATGAGACACATTACCTGCACCACATTATTGACTCAGTGAAGGAAGGATATTCATGGTCCCAAGAGGATGATTCCGAATAATTTTGGTGAGCCCCCTGACCATTCCTTTAGCGGCACTGTCGGATCATAATTTGAATATTTGATGTGAAGTTTTGTGTGAGTAGTCATGGTCCCCAGAGGACCAAGTCCTATAGTGCCTAGGACTTATCTCAATGGACCACTGATTGGATCTTTTTCTTTCTAATGCCAACAAGGGGATTTCAATGACCCTGCCCAAATCTAACTATAATTACAACTTACTACCAACGTAACGCTAAGAATAGCATAATTGCCAGTATATGTTTTTCATGCAACCCTTGTGACGTGCTATGAACACTGCAGCCTCTAGGAGCCGCTAGCAGGGCTTTAGTAGATATTGTTTGTCCTCATATCTCTACTAAGCCCTCCCTCTTTCTCCATCCTTCAACCTCTCTCACAGTCTGTTATGAGCTGACTGCAGTGGTTGAGGTACAGTCTCCCACTGGGGGCTGCAAGCATTCTTGCTTATTCAGCATCTTCTCACTCATTCTTGCTTTCCACCCCCTCTCTGTTTCCATCCCTGCCTCCCAGCTTTCATTCCCAGCAGGTTTTAGAGTGGTGTGCAACATAGTAAATTCATTAATTACTTACATAACACTTTCCCTTCCCTGCAATGTTTTAAAACACTGGCAAAAACTGAAATCTGCATGAACAGTACTAGATTTTCAAGTTGAGAAGAGAAACCCTGTGTAATATACAATAATGGTCTATTTAAATTGTCCGTTGCACACACTAACTAATGTGCAGTATGTAGAAATTAGTTTTCCATCAATAATCCTGTGCTGCCCACACATAAATGCTACTGTATTCTCAAGTAGCTATATGGCATCCAAAATATGACACATGCAAACATCTTTTTCAAATGTTTAACTAGAATCAGGAATATAGTGTACCTGTAGTCTGACAACATTTGGACAAGAGTAAGAGATATTTTGGATACAGTAACAGTAAATAAAATATTTGTAGTTCTGAAATTTATGGTCAATTTCACAACTTCACCTATGCAGAGCCCCATCTTTTTCTTCTTCTTGCTTACAAGCTGAAACGAAATTGCTTAATGTAGTTTAGTGAGGAGAAGCTTTTTTTTCTACTCCAGTAAAAAAACATATTGCTATCAGTCCTCATTTTCTGATCTGCTGTACATCATTGTGGCTTGCCAGGTCATGTAAAAATGATCTGTTTCATCCATGTAATGTTTTAAACTGTTCTGGCATAAAATGCTCATAATGAATGAATGAATGAATGAATAAATATTAAAAAAAAGAGTGATTAAAAATGTCTAAATCTATTTTTGAGATAAACGTGTGTATGTGAAAAGTAAAGCATTTGTTAGCTAACCTCAAAACTCAAAACAACAGAAAGCAGTTGGGCCGTAATAATGCAGTGGATGTAAATATGATAAAGCATTGATGTTTTACATTTTAACTATTCTAAATCTGCTGATGCTGGCTAAGATTGTCCATGACGATCGCTGTCCACAGTGATGACTGCTGGTTTGAGTCACTGACGAATTGAATGACTGAGAAGTTGGAACCCCTAAATCCAAATCCACCAAGCAATACATGCCTAACATGAGAGATGGAGACACAATTAAACAAATCTCAAAGTCTAGTGACCCTAGAGACTGTTCGTTACACAACAAAATCCAAAAGTGTAGTGTTTGTTTTTAGCCTTACTACTGGTTTACACCGAATTTGGTCTCAATGTATCACTAGGGGAAAAGTCAGGGGGTTTGTTAAAAACAAAAGTCTTTATCTCCTTGGGAGCATAAATGTGCTCAGCAAATGTAATGGTCATCTGGCCATTAGATTAGGATATATGTTGTGTGCTAAATTAAAATTTTGACCTGAGAGTGAGAGTCATCCTCTGAGGAGCATGAATTTGAGTAGATATTTCATAGAAACCTGCTGTTGAGATTGTGATATTTCTTCTGTCCAAGTGGAAATACTTTCCTTTAACACTGACCTTTACTGTAGTGCCATATTTGATCAGTTGGGAATCAACATAAGCATTAGGATTCATCCTCTGGAGAATATGAATGTGTCAGACAGCAAGTCATGAACAATTGAAACAATGTTACAAAAAACGGCTTATACTTGATAATGATGATGATAATAATGATGATTTAATCAATGCTGCCAGCTGAAATTTGCCTGCCCAGTCCCAACCCAACCAGGATCAGAAGTCTTGCTTGTTTTTGCCACTGACAGGCTCCGTTTGTTATTCTAAGTGACTGACAACATTATGGAAAGGATCCCTACAGAGATAGACCTTTTTGTTCAAGAGTAAGATCCTTTTTGTTTAACCAAAAACATCATTGTCTACCTGCAACAAGTTTCAACCTCTCGCGAGATTTCAGAGCAAGACTTTTCCTTGAGCAAGACTTCTGTTTCTGTTTTAGTCAATTATCTGAGTCATCAGTACAAGCCGAGGTCGATCCTGGAACCATGCCTCTGAATCCCGCCCACATTTCCAATTTGAATAGGTGAATGAGGTCCCCCATAACAACACAAGCCATCAGAACTGATCAGGCATCAGAACAGCATCTGCAAAGCAGTGGCCCTGTAAACAAATTAAAACATCTTACCTCAAACACACTGCAAGTTGGAGAAACTCCATTACTGACTGGCTGTGTGAAAAGAAAATTAAATAGACCACAGAAGAAGAAATGTACAGTCTTGTGGCATTTTGGTTCAGGCCTGGGGCTCTATTTTCATAAATTCAGCAGCACAGCTCGAATCACAGTGCAGTCTGCAGTGTCCAGTTCATCTGACTCGTCCCAATGTACTGTTGTTTTGTGGCTGGTCTGGCTTACCTCTGGTGCACTTGGACGGGTGGGATCAGAAAGGATACATTATAGGTGGGCATGTTAGAGGCTGTGTCAATCATGGCCAGTCACATTTGTCACTTTCATCCTCTTTAAACACAGGGCTCTCCCTCTCACACAAACATCTTTAAGTCAAATACCTTAAATTGTCATGAGTTTACTGCAGAATAACCATCCAAAACATAGCCGCGACCTGTGGGTGTCTCTGCACCTCAGTGCATCAGTGTGTGAGGGTGAGGGGCAGTAGGCTATTTATTGATGTGTAGCAGCTCTCTTTTAAATACACCCAATGTCATAATGTGCCCTCTCTAATTTTAATGTAATTCATAGGGGGTTATTTATGTTATTATGCATTATTCTAAGGTGCCAGTTAAACTTTCATTGATATATCAGTATTTAAAGCTGATCAATTTAATAACTGAATCAGAACATCCAGTATTTGGATCAAGTTGCATTTTATATCTTCTGCTGTTCATCTCATTTTTTGGTTTTATCTGTGGGTTGTGATCAATAATTATGCTGCTCAAAACTGTAGTGGTAGTACAGTACAGATCTCAATTAAATCTGAGTTTTAGTATTTGTTTTTTTTTTTACTTTTGTTACAAATGTAGAAAGCGGAAGACAAATGGATTCAATACTAGATTCAGATTTCATAAAATGCAATCAATCCCCAAACTTAGTTACAGGAATCACATACCAAAGCACACCTGACCATGTTACCTTTAACCTTTTTGTCTGATTGTTATTTGAAAATAATAAATACACATTTTGAAAAGCATTCATTAATTCTGTAAATGTACTACACTTTTGTAAAACTGTTATTCTGTTTAAAAAATTAAAATTACGTGAGGGGCATGTAATGACTTCTTTAGAACTTAAAACACAAAGTTTAGGACTTGGTCTTGACTCGAATCTTGACTTGGGGCTTCAGAGCCTGAGACTTACTTGTGACTTAAAAAACAATGACTTTGTCACTTTGTCCCACCTCTGACAGCTTTTATTCCCATGTTTGTCCTTTTGTGTAACTACATATACACATTTTGTCCAACATCTAAGACGTATTTAATAGTGCTAGGAAAGAATTTTCTTTTTCTTGGGGGGGGGGTCCAAGTTAAGCAAGGACCAGCATTGCCTTTACAATAAACAGTCATCAAAGAGGTCAACTGCCCACCAAAAACCATATGACTAAATCAAACAGACACACAAATGGTGAAGCCTGACATTTTTCTCGGTTACTCTGAACGGTTATAAAAACCCCACTCATGGAACACCATTCCCCAAATCTGAGCTCAAGTAAAGGATTTGGTACTGGAGCAGTGATGGTTTCACATCTGGTTGGCAGCAGCCAGCTGTTGTGGCTGAATGGTGGATTCTGTAGCAGGGACATCACTAGGATTGAGAGATAGGGGGGGCTTAGCCCCAGGAGTGTGTATTAGAATGAACGCGCTATGCTATTTCATCGCACCTACAAAGGCTTCGTCAATTAATTCATTATTTGAAGAACATTTATCGCAACCTGTTATATGGATCACTTTCATTTCCTTCAGGATATCTTCTTTTTATTAAAAATAAGCCTAAATCAGTTCATTAGAGGCGTCTTATGTTTATGAAGAAAGATGCTTGCAAATATATCCATTAAAAATTAAATATGTTATATTTCCAAATAAAGCTGTTTATTTCAGTCTAATGCACTGAACAGGAGGAAATGTTGTGGTCCTTTTATTTAATTAGTTTAATTACAACTAGCTTAGTTCAAAATCCTCGTGAAATCTGACAATAAAGAACAAATGAATATTTCTCAAACATTTATTCTGCCAAATGAGTATACAAGATACGTTAACCTTTTGGGGGACACTTACTTTTCAGAGCAAACAAACAAATGGGCTTAAACTGATAGTGAAGTTTAACATTTCTGTGCTATTTCAAAACCAGCCTTCATTATTTAATTGCTTGCTACGGGATGAGTTAAAACACAAATTAAACTAAGGAAGGTGCCATGCATTTGGTCTAAGCCTACTTGGTTTAGCCCAAAATAAAAGTCGTCATAAATGTACAATAACATCATAGGAAAGAAGCATATGTTATGGCACAGAGGAGGTGTCTTCAAGATTGCCAGAATTAAATATGAAATAAGGGCATAAAGGGCATGAATATAAGACAACTCCTTAGGGGAAAAAAACACCTAGGTCGAGTTTGAGGTGCATTACACGTGGGCCATCACTTGCTGTTTGTTTTGTGTTTTTATCCAAGCTTGATTAAATGCATATAAATATGGGGATTACTTTCTTTTCGACTTTTCACTCTTGGCCAAGTTCAGCGGTCACAACGTTTTGCAACTTTTCCTACGATTCCGATTCAGCTTATATGTGACATTTGCAACATTTTATCATTTTTAACTCAAAGCTAAAGCCCCCCTAAAATGGACCTAACGACGTCCATGTTCTGTAGCTATTGGTGTGGGATCCAGCCCCCTCAATAATCCCTGTGTCATTTCACTGTAGGCTCTCTCGCTCTCCTGACTCCTGTTAGGCTCATTTGGCTTTGATCAGCAGACTTGTTGGCATTTTTCTTTACTCCAGCATTTTCTGCATGGCTAAGGTATACAGTGTTGCACAGGGATTTGCTCTACCATCCCATTCTCTCTCTCTCTCTCTCTCTCTCTCTCTGCTCTTGACTGCCTAAAGATCTTTTGATTTATGCAACTCTTAGATCTGTCTTTCCTCATTTTCCCATTTCAATCGCTGCTTCTATCTCTCTTTCACTCTGTTCTCCCTTTGTCGCTAAGGCTAAATCCACACTAATACATTTTCATTTTAAAATAAACACGTGATAGAGCCGTGATGAATCAGGGAAAGACACGTTGTGGCTGATAAGACCAAATCAGGAAGCAAACGTGGGTGTCTGCATCATTGTTTTAAAACGTCTCTTTTTCTGGCCGTCCTCACTAATACATAAACCAGAGTTTTCAAACTAAAACAGGGTCAGGCAGCATTTTCAAATGTGTCATTTTTAGGGGTTAGAAAATGCCAGAGTAGTGTTGACGCTAGGTGTAAACGCAGCAAAAGTTATGCGTTTTAAAACAAAAAGGTATTAGTGTGATGTAGCCTAAGAGCTGTTCTCTAAGTCACACATGGAATAGTGCAAACAAATCTTTGTTGCTAACTTTTTTGTGTTTGGGTAATGCTTCAAGAAAATAGCTACAGCCTTGTACTTTGAGCCAGGCATTGACAAAAGCTCTCACTTTCTCTTGCCTACTCAGGTTTTATATCAGAATCAGCTTTAGTCAAGTATGCGTACACATAAAAAGGAATTTGACTTTTTTCATTGCTCTTAATGTACTTACACAGAAATAGACAGCTAAGAACAAGGACAACAAAGCTGAACAAATAAAGGTAAAGAATAGACTGGACTATTATGTGCACAAGTATGTGAAAAAAATAGGTGTATATATATATATATATATATATATATATATATATATATATAAAGCACCAACAACATAAAATAAAATGTCTATGTACAAGTCAAGTGTTTGTGAGTTGTAAACAATACAATAGTGCAAAGAAATAAATACTGAATGAATAGACATGGAGTGGATATATGTATGTATACAGGATATACTGTATGTATGTATACAGGTTTATATACAGTATATACAGCGTGTAGGATTTATATTGACAGTGCATGATGATATGTACATGTTAAAAACAGTGCATTTTAAACTGTAAAAATATAATCTATAATGGGAGAAAGTGGATGTTTTGGTTTTTTCTGACACTATATGACTGATGTGTTGGCAGTGGTCTGTAGCGCCTATCAGAGGGGAGAAGTTGGAACAGGTTGTGATGGGTCTGCAGTGTTTCCTGTCCATTTCCTGACCTTGGAGATGTATAAGTAGTCTGTTCCTGTTCTGTTTGGTGGCCGATCCAAACCAGACAGTGATGGATGTGCAGAGAACAGACTGGATTATTGCAGTGTAGAATTGGATCCGCAGCTCCTGATGCAGGTTGAACTTCCTGAGCTGGCACAGGAAGTACATCCTCTGCTGGGCCATTTTGATGATGGAGTCAATGTTGAATGCCCACTTTAGGTCCTGGGAGCCTGAAGGCTTCCATAGCAGACACAGTGCTGTTGAGTATGGTGATGGGGGGCAGTGTTGGAGGGCTCCTACTGAAGTCTCGGCCTCATCACTGTCTCAGATGAGGCCGATGACCATTTTGTCATCTGCAAATTTCAGGAGTTTAACAGAAGGGTCTCCTGAGGTGCAGTCATTGTCGTAGAGGAAAAAGAGCAGCAGGGAGAGCACACATCCCTGGAGGGGTGCCAGTGCTAATTGTCCTGGTGCTGGATGTGAGTTTCCCCAGCCTTTTATGAAGCTGCACTGGGCTTTCCTTTCATACTGTATAGCAATGGATCCAGTGTGTTTTTAACCCCGGTGGGACACTTAAAATGCTGTCTGTAGTTAGGCAGTTCATGGCTGAGGTTTTCTCTGTTCAAGTCCCCAAGAACAATGAGCAAGGGAGTCTGGATGTTTGTTTTCCAGGTTAGTTATCTGGTCAGTCCAGTGTTATAATGCCTCACTAACACAGGCCTGAGGTGGGATGTAAACACCAACCAGAATAAACTCCTGTGGTGAATAAAACAGTTTACAAAATAGTCTATAAAATATTGTTTATGTAGAAGCAGATTCTTATATTATATTATTATATTCAATGACAAATATTAGAGTCACTGTCCTGGCTCTATATGGCCATCAGTTCTATTGTTTGATAATATACTGACCAAAGCAATTTCTGAAACTTTGACATAATGCAACATTACTAAACATAGGTCCAATCCAGGAAAAACACGTGCAGTTTAACAAACCAACAGTTTACCCAGATTATCTAAACTCTTTATTTGGAGGTAAAATTGAAAGTAGGCACAGCTGAAATGTTACTAATAATCTCTCATTGGACAGGAAAACCTTGTGCACAACTACTTGAAGTACAGTAGGTCAAAGTTGAAGCAGGGTGATAATTTCCCTGTTCACCATTATTTTTTTGCCCCATCTGACCTATTTTTAGAAATTCAGAGATCTCAGCAATCAGTTTACAGTGTTAACCAATAGAATTGATGGCCAGAGCTACAAAAATAAAACCCAAGTTGTAATAAGCAGTAGGGCTGGGCAATAAAAGGATAACGATAATTATCGTGATATATTTTCCTCAATATAAATATAACAAATGTTTGATAAATGTTCAATATAATTAAACCACCCATTCACCAGGAGAGGGGGCCACTAATGCACCTTAAAGCTAGTTGCCACCTGCCATTAAACAAGAAAAAGAAGAAGAGGAAGGAGAAGAAGAGCCAATCAGAAGCCAGGAGAGAGATATAGGGACCACATTTCATCAAGACTGTTGACAGGTCCCAATCAGAACGTGCCACGTCACAAGCCCCGCCCCCGGAAGTCCCGCCCCGGAAGTCCCACCTCGTCCAATCAAATCACGGTATTTGTCACCGGAAGTCCCGCCCCATGCATTATAAAAAAAAGTTTTTTGGGCCCCTCCCTTCTTAGCCCCTATATTAACCCTTGTTTAACTGCTTAGTTTAAAACAGATTCGGTCTTGTTGGAGTGAAGGAGAGACAGAAACAAACAAACATGGAAGACTCTAAAACATCTAAGACAGGACCTGCTGTGGCGCTCATTAGCGAGACGCCCGTCACAATCTATCAGGAATTAGCCTCACTAACGGATGCTCCGAAGAAACGCATCGTCTATTTGGGTAGAACTCAGGTGTCTCCACCCGAGTCTCTGCAGGAAGAATGGTCTTTAGAACCCTACGGTCTACGCGGAGTCTGGGCCTACGTGTTCAAGTACGAAACTGGTGATCTTTGTTTTTACCAGCTGGATGAAGGTGAAACGTTGGAGCCTGTGACCGCCATAGCAACGCTGACTTCCAACGACTGGGGAGTGCTGAAACTGGTGATGCATCATCTCCAAGGGAGTAAGGAGACGACGGATGAAGAGCAAACCCTCTCTACACCAGCTAAACGAGTAAGATTGGTATCTTTCGACGTGGAGGACGAAGAAGCTCAGAGAAAAATTATTACCTGCGCTGTATGGCAGACGAAAACTTCACCCTCTGGTCGATGGTTCTTCCGCATCAGCCTCCGCAAGTCCGGGGAAAAGGAAGCTGTAGAGCATTTCGTCTTGGAGTGTTTTAATTCTGATTGTGGGGTATTTCGGACATTGTTAGGCCTGCCGGTCGCTGCTTGGTCTGAAAAGATGGAAGAAGAAGCTGAAGGATTCACCTCTCTTTTTCACTTTTTCGCAACTGGAGGGACGCTCTAGTCACAAAGAAAGCTATGATCTTTTAGACCACGCCTCCACCACGCCTCTACAACCTTAACCATGCCTCCACAGCCCCAACTACGTAATATAAGGAGTACCCGTTGGGGACACAGTCAAACCTCGACCGACAGAAACAACCCGACACAATCAGACATCAAGCAACAGGAGAAAAAGATGGAGAGCACCGGATGGAACCTGAGTCAGACCAGTCTAACAACCTTTTGGGAGCGAGACCCCCGTCCATCGATTGACTCTTCTGACGACGAAGGGCTGACTTGTGATTGTCCCAAGCCCATTCGTCTGAGGATGGTGAAGAAGCCTCCGACAGAGCCTTCTCTGAATCCACCCTCTCCGGATAAGAGAGGTGGACAAGACATGATGAAAAGCTATAACCACAGCTATCACAAGAGTATAAAAATGACGCCTATGCAAGTGACGTCGGAGAACGCCTTTCAAGTGTTTCAAAACCTGTACGATACTTTCCCCATCCGTCACAAGGACAAATTAAAGATGAATTTCAAGAAAGGAGATCTCGTCAGAATATCAAAGTTGAGAGGAGTGTTTGACAAAAAATATGAACAGAGTTTTACGGACGAAGTGTTTACGATATCCGACTGCATTCCCCGGCTTCCCCCCATATACAAACTCAAAGATTACGACGGAGAACCTATCGAGGGATCATTTTATGAGGCAGAGCTGCAAAAAGTAAAATTGGCTAAAGACAAGCTGTATCAGGTTGGAAAATTCTGAGACGACGTGCTGTCGGGGGTGAAAAACAGGTTTTAGTACACTGGAAGAACTGGCCCGAAAACTTCAACAGCTGGGTCAAGGCCTCTCAAGTGAAAAATGTATAAAACCTACTTTCTCTTCTCATCTGTTTCATTACACCATGGATAAAATGTCAGGCGAGGGGTTTTATGTAACGCTACCCTCCAACGCCAGCCTCGATGTATTTAAAAACAATACAAGTTCTAGTTTTAGGGTGGATTTAGCGCAACATATTAATTTAGAGGGCCCGTGGCAGGTAGCCTTGACTGAGATTTCATACCCGCACAGCTGGTTTAACATTCCCAAAGATGAGGCCTACTTTGAATGGAGGAGAAAACCTAACCCCGAGAATCAAGAGTCCGAGGTCCGCCGCCAAAGGTTTAGGGGAGGTTATTACACGGACCTGCCTCAGCTCGAGAAAGGGGTGGAAGCTTTTCTTAAAGAAATTGGAACCGATGTTCAGTTAAATTATAGCGTGATTCAAAAAAGATTTGAATGTCAAGCGGGAGGTCAATACCATCTACGCTTTGTTCCACCCGTGGCTTACATGCTGGGATTCAAACTGGGAGAATGGATTAAGTTCGACGCGAGACTGGCTCCCTATCCGGCGGATATAAAGTCGGGGTTCTATCAGCTTTACTGTTATAGCGACGTGGTCCGTCATCAGATGGTGGGTGACGCTTACGCTCCTCTCCTGCGCACGGTTAAAGTAGAGGGGACGTTTGGTGACATAGTCACACACTGTTTTAACCCTGCCGACTATCTACCTGTGGCTAAGAAACATATTGAAAACATTCACATTGAGATTAAAACGGATGAAAAAGTCCCGGTAAACTTTACCTACGGGAAAACTATCGTGAAACTGCATTTTAGGCCTGTAAAAGCTTTGCCTTAGGGATCAATCATGGCGCAGGTGTCTTTGAGATCGGATCCTCATCGTTTTGTGAGTTATTATGAAAATCAAGTCGGCGGCACTCTGCCCGGCTTTTACGGCGCACCTGTCATGTACG
Source organism: Macquaria ambigua (assembly GCA_008360985.2). Lineage (NCBI taxonomy): Eukaryota > Metazoa > Chordata > Actinopteri > Centrarchiformes > Percichthyidae > Macquaria > Macquaria ambigua. Next base: position 13,374 of record VMKM01001959.1, on the reverse strand, counting down.
GCCGAGGTATAGGCTCTATATTTTCAAAATTGTTTCGTTTTGTATCCCCTCTGGTGAAAAGAGGTTTTGCCATTGCTAAACCTCATCTGAAATTGGCCGCATCCAACATTGCCTCCGACGTGATAAGTCAGACGATGGGGAAATTTGCCAAGAACCAGAGTCAAGAAGGATCAGGCGGTATAATGGTTTTGTCGCGGAGACTGAGGAAGAGACCGCCAGGAGATCGCGTTACGGAGGGAAGTAAAAAACGCAGAAACTCAAAAAAGAGAAAATCAGTCGGAATTCAATTCAATTCAATTCAGTTTTATTTATATAGCGCCATATCATAACAAAGTTATCTCAGGGCACTTTTTCTAGTAGAGCAAGTCTAGACCGACTCTTTATATTTACAGAGACCCAACCTTTCCCACCATGAGCAAGCACTATGCGACAGTGGCAAGGAAAAACTCCCCTTTTAACAGGTAGAAACCTCGAGCAGAACCAGGCTCTAGGTGGGCGGTCATCTGCCTCGACCAGTTGGGTTGAAGGGGGAGGGGGGGGGGAGAGAGAGAGCAGGAGGAAGAGAACATACAGCAGCACAATACAGTTTCACACAGAGATGTAACGCAATGGCCGCGGCAATGGCATGGCTGTCAACACCAACAGAAACAATACTAAGAGCAATATTACAGCAGCAATACTAATAATAATAGCAACAGCAGCTGCAGCAGCGGGTGCAGAGGAGGAGCACGGGGGCAGCAGGCGGCCGCAACCATAGATCCAGACCCTACAGCTCCGGAGGCAGAAACACCTGCAGAAAGCAACAGAAGAGAGAAAAAGGGGAGAAAGCACACAACTACGGGAAGAAGTTGAATTAGTAACAAAGCATTGATGGGATGAAGTACAGATGGAGAGGAAGAGAGGAGAGAGGAGCTCAGTGCATCATAGGAAGCTCCTGGCAGTCTAGGCCTATAGCAGCATAACTAAGGGGTGGCTCAGGGGTCACCTGAGTCAGCCCTACTATAAACTTTATCAAAGAGGAAAGTCTTAAGCCTACTCTTAAATGTGAGGAGGTTGTCCGCCTCCCGTACACAAACTGGGATCTGGTTCCACAGGAGAGGAGCCTGATAGCTGAGGGCTCTGGCTCCCATTCTACTTTTAGAGACTCTAGGAACCACAAGGAACCCTGCATTCTGGGAGCGCAATGCTCTAGTGGGGTAATAGGGTACTATGAGCTCTTTAAGATATGATGGTGCCTGACCATTTAGGGCTTTGAAGGTGAGGAGAAGGATTTTAAATTCTATTCTGGATTTTACAGGCAGCCAGTGTAGAGAAGCTAATATTGGAGAGATATGATCTCTTTTCCTGGTTCTTGTCAGTAAACGTGCCGCAGCATTCTGGATCAGCTGGAGAGTCTTAAGGGACTTATTGGGGCAGCCTGATGGTAGAGAGTTGCAATAGTCCAGCCTAAGACATGTTCATCATGGACTGAGGAAGAAACTACCTAAAGAGGAAGGAGCTCAGTCCGGAGCAGCGACATATTTTAGAAAAGAGAAACCATGGCTCTGTTACATCATAAATCCGCCGAGTGTACTATGGGGGAGCTGGATTTATTTTCAGCCCCCATGACGCAGCTTTCTATCGAAGATAAGGTCTACGTGGAAGTTTTACCTTTATCTGCCATTACCGATAGAGGCCCCATTGAGTTCTTTATCCCCGGAGACGGTGAAAAGTATTTGGATCTGAACGACACATTGTTGCACCTCCGCCTGAAAATTACCAACGCGGACGGTACCGACCTGCAGGACGGAGAGCCGGTGACGCTCATCAACTATCCTCTGAATACCATTTTTAGCCAATGCGACGTTACTCTAGGAGATAGGTTGATTTCACAGTCTAGCGCCACACACCCTTACAGGGCTATGATCGAAACTCTGCTCAACTATTCAACTGATACGTTAAAAGGACAATTCAGCGCGGGCCTGTTTTACAAAGACACGGCCGGGGCTATATACTCTATAGTGATCAATAACGGGCCTAACAGAGGTCTAAATGAGAGAGGTCGGTTTACAGCCGGTTCTAGGGAGGTTCAACTGCTGGGTCCTCTCCACGGGGACATATTTTTCTGCGAGAGGCTTCTTTTGAACTCTGTAGACTTGAGAATTAAACTGACCCGCGCCAGCGATGACTATTGCCTCATGGGACCGGGCAACTCGACTTTCCGTTTAAGAATACTAGGCTCGTCTCTCTTTATGAAAAAAGTGACCGTTGCCCCCGCTGTTCGTTTAGGGCATGCGTCTGCTTTAATGAGGGGTAACGCCCTATACCCTCTATCACGCATTAATGTAAAAACCTACTCCATCCCTCAGAATTCTAGAATATGTAACCAGGAGAACCTCTTTCTGGGTACCATGCCAAAGTACGTGGTTGTAGGGATGATAACCATGAAGCCTTCACGGGGAGAAGAGACCCGTCGCCCTTCAATTTTGCCCATAATGACGTGGAATATCTGGCCCTGTGTCAGGACGGCAGACAGGTTCCGGCCAAGGCTTTCCAACCCCAATTTACCCAGGGGACTTCTGTCAGAGAGTTTTAAAACATGTTTATCGCCACTGGGAGACATCTTAAAGATTTACCTCTAAGCATCAACCGCGAGGAATTTCAGAACGGATACTCTTTATTTGTTTTTAATCTCAACCCTGGCGAAGACATCGAAGCCTTGTCCCCCGTGTCCAATGGAACTTTAAGACTGCAAATGAGATTCAGAGTTCCCTTACCGCATACCGTCACTCTCATCGTTTATGCTTGTTGCGATTCCATTCTGGAGATCAACTCTAAAAGACAGGTACTGGTGGATTATTATTAAAAACAAGAAGAATGAATAATCATCAGTTGGAAGGTCTTTTGCGGCATCTGCTGGGTGATGTCTTTTGCGGTGTGTGGGCGTCTGACCAGTTACCTTTACTGAGTCGTTCGTTTAGACTCCCCTCTTACTTTATTGTAAACACGCATAAAGGACACGAACCAGGGGAACACTGGCTATCTTTAACTCTGGAGGAGGACGGTAACGCAACCTTTTTTGACTCTTTTGGACTACCCCCAGATTTTCCCCATTACCCCTCGAGCATCTTACAGTTTTTGGAAAACCATAATGGGACTCGCCGCATATTCTACCACAACCGCCAGCTTCAACACCCTCTGTCCACCGTGTGCGGTCAACACTGCGTATATTACCTCTGCCACCGGGCATGCGGATTATCTTTTGAACGAGTATTGTCTTTGTATCAAGATGATGTGTTAAAAAATGACCTTAAGGCATCCAACTTTGTGAAAAAATATCAACATTGTATCATAAATCAAAGCTCCGAATCTTTTAACCACAGGGCTTGTTCTTTACAAATGTTTAAAGAGTGTTACAACTTGTGAGATGCATGTACTCTCTGTACTCTGTAGACTTTGTTTCTGCTTTTGTTTTTTAAAACAGCCCTTAATGTTTTCTGCTTTTTGCTTTTAAAATAAGGTAATAAATTGTCTGTAGCCTTTAATATTTTTTCTGCTTTTTGCTTTTAAATAATAACACACTCATAAAAGAAAAATGTCTGTAGACTCTGAATGTGAGTAATAAACAATTTATTGAGAAAAGACAAAAAAAAACATCGACTCGACTCATATATACGTTATGTATACATTTATGGGGGAAGGTTGATCCAAGATTTTCTTGTTTTACACAATCTGGGTTTTCTTTCTGCTATGTAATCCAGCGTGGGGATAATGTTATTTTCCTTTTTACGGTCCGTGCTTTGGGAAAGACTTCTTCATCCTCTTCTTCTTCTTCTTCCACCGGCGTAATCCATCGGGGGGATAATGTTATTTTCCTTTTTACGGTCCAGTCTTTGGGAGAGACTTCTTCTTCAGGTTCAATCAGGGCTCCGTCTGTTTTGAGACGACGGTATTGATCGCGAGCTCGTGGGTTATTTACACAGGATAAGGGGATGTTGAGTTCCATCAAAGTACTTAAGAAACTCGTCCAGCCTTTAGGCGACGGAGGTCTGGATTTTTTATAAGAGCAAAAGATTTTTAAATAAATCAATCATATGAGAGCCTTTCACAATTTCTTCATGATGTACCTGGCGTTCTTGCGGTCTCGCACTGGAAGGTTATTCAATACCTCGTTCACCGCGTCAGCCTGTTGTTTTTCAGCAACGGCGTCGTCCTGGGCCTGAGCCTCGGCCTGAGCCTCTGGGTTCTCGGTCGACAGGTCTTGAGGTAGAGTCAATGTAATCAGTCGTTCTTCTTTTTCCCCTTGCTTGATCAAGGTGAGATATCTCTGCAGCAGGGCATTGTATTTTTTAATTTTTTCGTACAAGTTCAACCCTGGCTCGTTTAATATCGTTCTCATTCTTGCATCCAAATCATCTTCGGCCGTTTGTCTAATAGACGACTCCGAATGAGTCAGACGGCTTAACTGGTGGGGTGAGACGAGAAACATTTTCTGCGCCGTCCTCAGAGACATTTTAATTTCTTCTAATGATTCCTCCTAGAAGCTCTCTAATCATAGGAATGGCAGCTGTAAGCAGGGGTAAAATAAAACCTCCCGACTGTTTCTTCAGAGTCTGGTGTTTGCGCTTTAGGCTGGTTTTTTTATCCGCCAGCAGTCTGATAACTTTCTTTTGTTTTTTTAATTTCTTGTATTGAGTCGGAGACAGAGGGATGTTTCCTTTCAAAAGATTTAAGGCAATCTCACACAGAGCCTGGAGAAAGTCGGGGGAGCAGTGGGTGAGAATGTCTTTACGTTTCTGAGGCGTGGCGTGGTACAGAGCTTTTAGTAAGGGAGCGTTTCTTTTTAACCGTGTTGACATGATGGCTTACTTTGTTTTGGGTATATAAACGACCGGCCACTGATGAGGAAGCACACCCGACCTCAGTCTGTATTGTTCTGGGCAGGCGGGCGTGAGGTCGATGATTAAATATCCGTGGGCATCTTTGGTGGCGTCTTCGAAACTTTCCAAGAAAAAGGATTTTTGTGAGGGAAAGATTTGATGAGCTAATATGTTCATCTGTAATTTATCGCGAGGGTTTTTAAACATCACCAGATAATTGCTGTTCAAACTAATGGTACGGCTGTGTTTACCCTGGTGAAATACATTCTGCGTCAGCATCATGACGCTCATATTCTTATGATGTCTGTACTGCGTAAAAATTTTAACCACTTCAGGGTGATCGGAGGCTTGAAAAATAACATCATCAAGAACGATCAAATGAGTTTGTTCAGGAGGAAACAGATTTTCATCTTCAAAAGAATCAGGCAGTCCCTTGACAAATTTAATCTTTTTATTCATCTTCTGCAGTTCAGCGTACATGGGTTGAAAAGAAGTATAAATCCACACAATGTTTTCCGGTTTTGAATTCATCACATGTTCACAGTTTTCCAGTACACTTTTGACCAAATAAGTTTTCCCACATCCGCTGGGTCCCACAATCAAACATGAAAAAGGCATACACAGTCTAGGATCAAAATCAATCTCTTCCATAGCAGCAAGGTGTGACATTTCTTTTTCCCCTAAATGTTCTAATAACCAAAAGGCAAAGTTTTTCCGTCGGCAAACAGACGTCTCTTATCGTACACCACTCTAAACCTTTTCAGAAATGACGAGTTTTTCAACAGAAACCCCCTTTTATCACGAGTGATGTTGTGCTGAGGGGTCTTAATCACACCCTCTTCAGAGTTGTTTAAGTAACCCTCCACCAGCTCTCTGACGCTATCAAAGTTGACCCGTTCACAGCATTCCTGGGTCTGTGTAATACCCTTTACACGCAACACTACTTTCTTTTCTTTGACCGTTTGGTAAGCGTAACTCTTGGGACCGGCAGCCACAAATTCCTGAATGCTGTCACCCCTGACCCAAGAAGTTACCCATTTCCAGGGGAGTCTCTCCATCTTTCACCACGTACACCAAGCTGTCTGTGTCTGTATACAAAACATTCTCTTGCACCCGCTCCAAATAACTGTACAGCTTTAAGCGAGCGTAAGCAGTGGTGAATGCGGCTACGAAGACATTATTCACCTTGTTGGGGGGCACGACACAGCGTTCACTGTAGGTCCACTGAACCATAGCAGTTTTGTCATTGAGGAAGCTAAAGTAATTGACTCTGTATTTCCCCGAAAACATAAAGCTGAAAAATTCTTCAGGCTCACTGACAAGGGTGGTCTGAGTCAGGTTACTTCTCTGTGCAAACTTCCCCCAGAAGCTGTTGAGACACAGTTTGGACACGTGTCTCTTTGCAGGGTTTGCCTCGATTTTGTCGGCGTCTAATTGAATACCTTGATTATCTCTATAGTCTCTGATGTACCTTTCCCTGCTCTCCTGATCCGTTGCCTCGGACGGGTACCCCGAAGCTTCCTGCTTACCTTTCAGAAATGTGTGTCTGTAGTTGACAAAAATGGAATCGCTCTGTCTGTCAAAGTGCCACACCTCCGTGATTTTTGCAACTCTATACCCCAACTCTAGAGCCTTGTTAAATTCAGCCGTGACCCAAACCCCCGTCAAAGCTCTTGCCTCGTCGTCGTGACAGCAAGGACCCTGCTGATTATTGATTTCTGCGCAGGTGCGGCAGAGGGTAAACACCAATTTACCGTGAGACGTTTTGTGGGGTAAAACGGGGAAAACCAGTGCTCGTGGCGGGTACACCACAGCTCTGATCAGACCAAAGTAGTTTTGAGGCTCGTCAAAGTCTTTGTAGATGATGGTAGGGTGACCTAGTGGGTAAGGAAAGCTACAGTTGACAAACGGGTACAGGGAAGTAACATCTACATAGTGTACTTGTTCATTTTCACCCGCCGTGTACCTCAACCTGACGGCACTCGTCCTACCACCAAAAAGAGCTTGGCGGGGAGAGAGAGGTTCTGGAGGCTCGAAACCCTTGAGAAACTCTCTCACCCCTGGATGGGATTTTTTCATCTCCCTCCATTCGTGCTCTCTGATGACGACCGTATGGATACCGTGAACAGCCCTTAGCGTCTGTAATTTCTCCTCACAGGCCACATGCAGCTCCTCAAAGGGAGCGTCGGTCAAAGGGCAGGTTTCGTGAGGCTGAAAACAAGACGGACAACCGTGATAAAAGCACCCCAGAAACTCCCAAGTGTACTTTACACCCTCGATCTCGGCGTAGCCGTCTACATGGTACTTGCCAATCTGTTTTTCACCCCTGTTTAGAGCATGCTGGATAAAGATGTTTTGGCTGTGCGCTACCCACTCCAACAACTGGATGGAGGCATTGGAGAAGGATTTGCATTGGCCCCTGTAGTCATCTGGTGAAGGTATCGCTAGGGTTTTAGAAGGCAGAAAATTGGTTAGGAAAACCTTCATGCAAGCAGAGGCGATGGTGACGCAGCTGAGAGGGTCTACACCTGTTTCTCGAAGAAACTAATTTCTGAATTTGGTGCAGCCGGTTAAGAGGATTTCAACGTCATTTTTACAATAATGTTTGGCCTCTTTCTCAAAGTCAAAGGTTCCCCGGCTAGCTTCTCTGTACCAAGCGTAAAACTCTTCCGGCTCACGGGGACCCATGCGCTCTATGCCGTAATCTTGCGGCGGAGGGTAGGGCCCTGTGTAGTTTAAACGCTCCTCTGAGCTGATCCCGTGAGGAAAATACCCCTTGGTTTGATTGCTGAAGCCCAGCGCCTTAGGCATGGCACTAAGACGCATGGTGAGGAAAGACAGGGAGTCTATGTATTTTATCTCATAATCGGGGTCTTTGAAGCAGATGATTTTGCTTCCGTGCATGATGAGAGACGGTTTTAAACCCAACTTTATCATACCATTGAGGATCAAGTAGCTGTCAAACCCCTTAGCATTGTGTGCTATCAATACAGCTCCTCTATATTGAGGCTTTCTGAAATGCAGGAGGAAAGATTTCACACAATCTAAGCCATAAGCACCCCACTCTGAACCCTGTAAAGTTTTTGTACACACCAGGTCCGGGTGATGCACACAGTCCTGTCCCACAAATGTTTCAAAATCATAGAAAACCAGTTTCTCATTGTGCTCTGTGGTTGCATGGAGAGGTTGAATGTAACACTGATGATCATTAGAGTTTATGTCAGAATCCGGAGCTAATTTCACTTTGCAAATTTTACATTTAGAGGTTGGACACTTGTGTCTCTTGCTATCTTTAGTCATAGCGACGTAGTACATTTTTCCGCATTTTAGGCATTTTTTATTTAACTCGCATTCGCTGACATACCCTCCAGCCACCGGCCTTGCTACAGGTTTTTTATGTCTAGACATACAGGAAGGAGTGCGACACGTCCGGTTACAGTCGTGGCAAAAGACAGGATCCAACTGATCACAGGTACAAGCAGGGTCAATGCAGACGGAGCAATGGCCGCCGCATCTGTGTTTAATAGGATTGTTGTAGCCCTTATAACAAAAATTACAGGCGTGCCGTGTCCCTAGAAAACCTTTAAGATTTTTTATACCGTAGTAGTGGTTTTTGAATAGAAACAGAAACAGAGGCGGGTCAGAAGTTTTAGGGAAATCTGTCTCAAAATGAGACATAACCCGATCCTCATTGCATCTGTACAACACTATGATTTTGCGTTTTAAAATCTTTTCAAATTTGTTGACGTCGCTAAAGGCCACAGACGTCTGCTCACTCAAACCGGCACAGCGTTGAAACTCTCTGCCTCGCAGTGTAGCCTGACTATCTCTGAGTTTAGATTCGATGAGATGGGCTAAACTGATGGCAAAGCAGAGCTGGTTTTGTGTATTGTTCACATTGTACAAGTGACTAGCTTTCTTTTTTAAGATTTCACATTCTAGAGTTTTTTCAGCCTGCCTTTTAGCACCTCCTCTGGGATTCCGCACCACCTGCACAACTAGTTCTAGGCTGGCGTCGGACATGATTGACATGTTTGATTGTACTAACCGGTCCAGTAAGGCTTGAAAAGCCGGTAGGACGGCATCACCCTCATCGTTAACGGAGACGGAAACATGATTTCGCACATTTTCACCAATCAACTCCAACTGTAACACATCATTGCGCCTGACCTCTGATGTAGCTCTATCAGCCAGATCCTGAAGGCTATCCATCACATGTGAATAAAATGAAGCATAATCGGGCACACTTTGAGGAGGAGGAAAATTTAACATGCGTCTAATTTCAAGATTGTTAAAGCGGGCTCGAGATACCGTTCTGGATGGATCTACCCTCTCATTTTCATTTAATGCTGAGGAGGGACCCGTGGTCGGTTCAGTTTCCTGACCCGGATTCCCTCCATGTTGTTGCGGGGGAACAGACTCGTCTAAATTTGGGGCAGGGGTCGGGGTTGATAAAACGCTAACGGCAGAGGAGGGTTGAGAATCATTTTGCTGTGAGAGAGTAGGAGGTGAGCTTTGTGCATAGAGCCGGAGAGCATCTTCTAAAGGTTGAAAATAGTCTTCAAAGCTATGGTCCCTAATGATTTCTGAAAAAGGATCAGCGTCTGTGATACCAACCAATTCTATAGGGGGTTGCGGCAAAATTTGGTTCAAACGTTCTACCTGGCTGTAAAAAGCCCCTAAATCTATGTCTTTATCCATGTTAAAATGTCACACCTTACTTTTACAATAACAAAAATGTCACACCTTACTTTCCAACAACAAAAATGCCACGCTTTACTTTCCAACAACGACAAAAAAAAAAAGATACACCTTACTGTGCAACAACTTTACAACAACAACAAAGATTTACAGTATTTTCTCGCATAGGGCTAGAAAGGAGGAAGAGATGGTTTGTCCTACTCTTATGAGATCTCTGATGAGAGCCAGCCTCTGCGTATCGTAGGAAGGGGTTCTTTCGCTCTCCCGACATTGAGGGTGAGCTTGTAAGCCGAGATGCAGTGCCTCTGTAGTGAGAAAGAATATTAAGTTAAACTTCTGTCTGTGTGTGTGTGTGTGTGTGTGTGTGTGTGTGTGTGTGCATGTGTGTGTGTGTGTGTGTGTGAAACGATAAGATTTTGTTTAAAATTGTGTTGGTGATACTTTTTAACATAGAAAGTGGAAATTGTAGCATGCGCAACAATACAGCGGTAATAATGATAATAAAAACAAACCAAATGCCAGTCACCCCTAGTATTTAGAAATGTTACTTGATTTAAGTAATCCCCTTTGAATATATTACAAAGCATCCTACAGCATAAGCTATTACCAGCCTCTGCATCACCTTCTTGTATTACAAGCATTAGACCTCCGGTGTTAGGGGGCGCTGCTGCAGCTACCCCCTCCTTAACTTGTATGATACACGTCACCGGAACTACGCTCTTCCCACCCTCCCTTCTTTGACTCGGATAACAGGAAGTCGAGTTTCATTTCAATCCTGCAGGCGGGCTGTCAACATCGGGTTATTATTGAGATTTGTTTTTAAAAAAAAAAGTTTTAGCGACTTACCGGATTCAGCTCGCCCTGCGATGGGCTCCTTCGCCGGGCCTTCCCTCTGGAAATCGGCCGCTGCTTGGTCCAAACCCCCTCCCTTGGACGGAGGTGGAGGAACGGGTTTCTTTCTCTTCGATACCCCTTGAGCAGGCTGCTTTCCCCGGATGTTCCCCCCTGCCTGATCCAAACTCGCTCTCTCGGCCGGAGGTGGAGGAACGCACGGCTTTTTTCTCTTCGATGCACCTCGAGCAGACTGCCTTCCCCGGCGTTCTGTTTGGAAATCGTCCGTCTCCTGATCCGAACCCACTCCCTCGGCCGGAGGTGGAGGAAGACACGGCTTCTTTCTCTTCGGCTTGCTCCGAGATGGCTGCGCTTGGACGGGTGCTGCTGGATTTTTTACCACGCCGACGGAGTTCGGACCCTCCACAACGCTCAGAGATGGCTGCGCTTGGACGGGTGCTGCTGGGTGTTTCACCACGCCGACAGAGATCGGACCCTCCACAAATCGATCTCCGTCAGGCTCCTCTAGGACGGTATCATAGTAATCTGTAAGTAAGCTGTTTCAAAACATTGAAATATACGCTGGGAATGTTGCAATTTACAAAGAGAAAATCGTAACCTACTTACTATAAGTTGTCTGTGAGAAGGTTAAACATTCCAGCTCTTCTGAAGTAACTGTTGAAAATAAAGAAATAGGTTTTAAGTACAAAGCTGTAGGAAAAATTGAATTAACAGATATATGTATATATATTATTAAAGGCTTCACTTACAGGGTAACAGGTCTGTGTTCCTTGTAGCCAGGTGAAAATCGATCGTGATTTCTATAAAATAGGTTTTTGTTGTTTAGGCCTAATATTTTCTTCTTGATGAAAATACTGACGAAAGAATAGGATAAATATTATTACCGCTGTCCATCCTACGTCTTCAGTCTTGAGTGAGTCTCCTGAGGGGTTTTCAGGCCCGTATTTTATACCGTAGCACTCTCATAACAAACACGGCGTTGCAATAAACAAACTAGCATGCGTCTTTTATCTTGTCATGCCATTTGGTCTTTTTGACCCTGTTGTTTGTCACCATGTCAGTATGTCACTGGAACTTCTGTGGAGATAAAACAGCTGCTTCTTCTCACAGCCCAGTGTTTTCTTGTTACTGTCTTGACTTTCCAAATACACAAGAACCATTTGGGACCTCTCTGCAGGAAACCTTGTAACACCTCTTAACTCTGATTTTCTCATTGAAATCTTATTTATTATTTTTTAAATGACAGTGCTGAACAAATATATAGAACCCTGTCTTTAGTGAGGGATTTACTAAAGTCCATACTGTTGTGCTCTCACATGAAACACATTTCACTTTAAACCATGTTGCATTAGACTAGGTTTTTTTGACACAGTAACTCTGGTGTCTGCCTTAACTGTGTTGGCTGTTAGATTGTCAGTATGTCACAGAAACTTCTGTGGGAAAGACAGAGCTGCTTCTCTTCACAGCCCAGTGTTTTCTTGTTGTCTTGACTTTCCAAATACACAAGAACCATTTGCGACCTCTCTGCAGGAAACCCTGTAACACCTCTTAACTCTGATTCTCTCATTGAAATCAGTGCTGAACAAATATATAGAACCCTGTCTTTAGTGAGGCATTTACTAAAGTCCATACTGTCTCTCACATGAAACACATTTCACTTTAACCCATGTTGCATTAGACTAGGTTTTTTTTTTGACACAGTAACTCTGGTGCCTGCCTTAACTGTGTTGGCTGTTAGATTGTCAGTATGTCACAGAAACTTCTGTGGGAAAGACAGAGCTGCTTCTCTTCACAGCCCAGTGTTTTCTTGTTGTCTTGACTTCCCAAGAACCATTTGGGACCTCTCTGCAGGAGACATGACCCCCTGTAACACCTCTTAACTCTGAATCTCTCATTGAAATCAGAGCTGAACAAATATATAGACCCAGTCTTTAGTGAGGGATTTACTAAAGTCCATACTGTCTCTCACATGAAACACATTTCACTTTAACCCTTGTTGCATTAGACTAGGTTTTTTTTTTTTGACACAGTAACTCTGGTGCCTGCCTTAACTGTGTTGGTTGTTAGATTGTCAGTATGTCACAGAAACTTCTGTGGGAAAGACAGAGCTGCTTCTCTTCACAGCCCAGTGTTTTCTTGTTGTCTTGACTTCCCAAGAACCATTTGGGACCTCTCTGCAGGAGACATGACCCCCTGTACCCCCCGCTCTGCTGTTTTCACAGATGGTGTTAACTGGGGGTTTGTGTTGCTGTCAAAGTTTGAAAAAGAGAGGGAATTAAGGTGATTGGACGGGGCGGGACTTCCGGTGACAAATACCGTGATTTGATTGGACGAGGCGGGACTTCCGGGGCGGGACTCCCGGGGGCGGGCTTGTGACGTGGCACGTTCTGATTGGGACCTGTCAACAGCCTTGATGGAATGCGGTCCCTATATCTCTCTAACCACGATGTGAAAAGCCTTTGATGGTAGGACTGAACAATATAGTAAACCATTTATATCTTTGTTCATCACTCTCCATCAAAGGATACTATTTGTACAAACTTCTAATGTCAAAAGCTGTGTTTTGACAAATCTGTCATTCTTGCTATGATAAGAGGGTTGTTGGGCATGAAATGTGTTAAATGGTGTCTTTGCCCAATCCTGACGCACTGCATCCCTTTAATATTTACCCATGAATCTTGACTAAAGGTCTTGATCAACACAGTATTATGTGTTCACTGTGCTTATTTTAAAAGCAAAAAACCATTAAGAGAATGGTGAAAGAAGGATTTCAGTTACCCGGCTATGCATGGTTTGAACACATGGCACATACCTCATACTGCTGATGGTGACAATATATATTGTTGAGTCCTACCTTATGAATCTATTTGAAAACAATTAAGCACTGTGGACTTTGGTTTTACAAGTACCACTTCTATGTATTTTCAATGTTCTTTTTATTTGTTTATTGGTTATTTGTTTT